>PVJN01065781.1:0-10169 GCA_004026805.1 Lasiurus borealis
AAGGGAGATGAGTGATTGGGAGTTTGTGAAAATAACTGTGACTAAGACAGTAAATGAAAGAGGGAAACATTGGGAAGTAGGGAATATAGGTCTTTTGGGGGCTCTTTGGGAGTATATTTATTCTCCCAAGGCCAGGGAGTATAAATTCAAGGAAAGTGATGGTTAAATCAGCTAGGATCCTTGTACCAGTTGCAAGATATTCAACAGGAAAGGTGTTGGCTTATCTTGCAACTGGTACAAGGATCCTTGTTGATTTAACCATCACTTTCCTTGAATTTATACTCCCTGGTTTGATACCTCTTAGGCTTAGTCATTACATATTAGGCCCAATGTGTTTTTAAATATATTTACTACATTCCGAACAAGTCTTCTTTGTTTGTGAAATGTGAAGGTCTTAACAGCTGTGCAAACAAAGGTTTAAGCTGGGCCTGGCTCAATGGCCACAAGAGGCCGGATGGGCTGAGCACCTCCTGAGTGTGTAGCTGCGTGTGCGTGTGCTTCTTGTTCATGCACACAGGGGCACCTGCACATGGAAGGATTAGAAGAGCAAAATATTGCCTTGTGTCATTCTGATGAAATGCTGATGACAGCAAACTTGCAGTTGCCTCTAGAGCAGCGGTTCTCAACCTGTGGGTCACGACCCCTTTGGGGGTCGAATGACCTTTTCACAGGGGTCGCCTAAGACCAGCGGAAAACACCTATTTCCCATGGTCTTAGGAACCAACACACGGCTCCTCGCGTAAAAAAGTGTAGCAATGTAGTTTACTGTTGTCATATGAAGACTGTTGCCCATGCTACACCACGATTCGACAAAATTTCATTTATTTGTAATTAGAAATAAATATTTCACAACATATAATTACATATTGTTTTTGTGATTAATCACTGTGCTTTAATTATGTTCAATTTGTAACAACGAAAATACATCCTGCATATCAGATATTTACAGTACAGTTCATAACAGTAGCAAAATTACAGTTATGAAGTAGCAACGGAAATAATTTTATGTTGGGGGTCACCACCACATGAGGAGCCGTCTTAAAGAAAGGGTCACGGCATTAGGAAGGTTGAGAAAGACTGCTCTAAAGGAATAACTGTCCATGTCGCATGGCGATTGTGTGTGAAGCTTAGAAAGGGTTGCTCTTGGGAAGCAGCTCAGAGTCATGAGGACAGCAGGGCTGTGCCACGCGGGCCCCACAGTCATTGGGCTGGGTCCCCAGGCTCCGTGACTTCAGGGACTTCATCACAGTCTCCTACCTGCATCAAGAGAAGGGCCAAGTACACGCCCTTTCAAAGCAAAGATGGGCCTTCAGTGAATAGACAAGGGTAATCCAAACTTCAGCAAAGTAGTTCACTTGGGAACTAATTAGGTTCTCTGAACAATAATTGCTGAGTAACTCTATTAATTTTTCTCCATTTACAAATGTAATTGATACCCAATGTCTAAAATAGAAAAACATGGCCAAGTTTGGGGAAAAATAATTGCCCACCATTACCCTACGAAAGATAACCACAATGAAAATGTGGGATCCTTTCTCCACAAGGAAGTCAGCTCCCCTGGGAAAAGGCTTTCTGCAGGCTTCCTCTCTGCTGTGGATTCCCAGGTAACCAGGACAATGTGGGGTGCAGAGCCCGCAGAGAAAATGCTTGCCCATGGAAACAGCTGGATGTGGGAAGGCCGCCCCTGTACCCTCTGTCCCTTTCCACTCTCCCATCCCCAAAGACAAGCAGAGGTGGAGCAGGAGCGGCTTTGGGAATGGCATGTCTATGGTTACATTTGCAGAAGCTTTTTAGCAAAATAAGAATGTCCCCACTGCTCCTGAACTCCCCAACCCATCCCTCCAACTGGTCTCAGGGTGTGGGAAGTCACTTCAAAATCCACCCAGCTGTCCTGGGATCAGATGTGACACAGACCTGGGTACAGTAAAGCTGCCACATGGAAGCCTTGACATGTGGAAAGTGCATCAGCCTTTAGCTCACAGGTGGGCACCCTTTCCCTGATCCCTTTCTGGGCTGGCGCCCACCTCACATGCCTGCAGTTGTGCCAACCAGGTGAGCAGCCCCTAGCCCTGGGACAGAACACCACATCTACCCACTGCCAAGATTGTGGGCAGAGCAGCAGCGTGGGCACAGAAAAATGTGTCCCGGCATTTCCCTAACCTTGCCCACCTCTCCCTGTACCTTTCCTGGGGAATAGACCCCCTTCCCAGACACAGAAGTAACTGGCCCCAAGGAGATAAGCAGACAAGGGGTCATTTACCAGCTGAGGGCCCCTGGCTCCGCTGACACCACCAGTCTTCCTCTCCACCCCCAGCACACTCACCCTTCCCCTTCAGAATGGCAAGACTTTGCTCCTAAATGAGGATTGGCCCTACATGGGTTCAGCCAACAGAGGGCAGAGGTGCTGGGAATTGTCCCGGGGTGGTGCTCCCACTCCTTTTCTGTTTTTGTCCAAAGTGCTGAGCAGTGGAACCCAGCCCGCCCGAGCCTGAGGCCTGAGACAGGGCATGTGCGTGCCGGGCAGAGGCAGTGGGGCTGGCAGCGCCCCTCCCCAGGCTGGCGGGCAGCACTGAGTAACAGGGCCCGGGTGAGCGATGGTGCTGCGGGAGCAAGGCCCATGCACCCCTGTTCTTCCAGGGTCTGAGCTGGGGGTACGGGTGGGCAGGCCAGACAGGGCCAGGCAAGACTCCTGTGGACTGGCCAGAGGCACCTGACCCACTCTGAGACCAATGACAGGGGCCCGCAGCAGCGAGCTGCTCCCAGTGAGGGTAGCTGGGTGGCACCCACACCGGCTCTGCGGCTCACCTGCCAGCATGTTGCTGGGTAGACTTGGAGGGAAGCAGTCAGGTGCCCAGGGCACTCATTGGCTGGACATTTTGCAAATGGCGCAGGGCCTGTTTGCTCATGAGCTTTGGGGAGTTCAAGTGGTGGCACCCGCTGGATGGCGGGGCTCCCTGAGGACCCCTCCTCCCCTGAACAGTGAGCAGCTGTTCTCAGGAGTTGGAAGGAGAGGCTGAGGGGTCATGGAGGATGAGGATCCAGGCAGCGGGTGGTGTGGCCGAGGATGGAGAAGGCCCGGCCAGTCCAGGAGACCCTGGCAGCCAAGATGTCCCTGGAGGCCACGAGGGCCCCAGGACAGGCGGGAGCGGGGAGGCCGGAGCTGTTGGCAGGGAACCACCACAGGCCACCCGGGCCTAAAAGGATCCAGTTCAGGGCTCAAATGCAGTGCCTGGGATGATGCCCAGAATTCCAAGACCTGTCATGTTCATGTTGCATCCTATTTGAGAAGAGGCCGGGGGTGAGGGGTCAGACCTAAGCCACATTGGGACAGGGAGGAGGGGTCATCTTGGGGGAGGGGGTGAAGCTGAGGGGAGGCACCATCCTTGGTGGCTGAGGAAAGGGTTAATGGCGGGCAGTGGAGATGGTGGGGGGCAGGAAGGATGGAGCATAGGTGAGGGAGTTAAGACGGGTGAGAGTGGTCTGAGAGGAAGCAGCAAAGTCAGAGTGGGATGGAGCCTTAACTGAATCTCCACCAGCATTCTCCTGGTGCCCTTCCGCTCATCCATGGAGGCAGAGATCGCCTGCCATTCACTGGACCCCGGTGACGAAACTCATCCTGAAGTTCACCTGGAGGTCATAGTATTCCACAGTCTTCTTGCTATGTTTGTTCTACAGAGGGTCACAGTGGGAGACGGGAGGTGGAAGTGCAGATGACAATTGTGGTACTCTGGAGGGTCATTAGAATATTGAATTGGAGATCCCCCAAAAGTCAGATCCAGTCCTGGCCAGTGAAGTTCAGTGGTTAAAGCATGAGCGGGCACACTGGACGGTCAAAGATTCAATGTCCTGTTAAAGGCTTCTACCTGGCTTGCAGGTTCAACACCTGCCCCCAGTCAGTTCATGGCCAGTGTGTGAAACAAGCAACTGATACCATATATTTCTCTCCCCTGGCCCTGCCTGGCCTGCCCCCCGTACCCCCTCCTCAGACCCTGTAGGACCCGGGATGCATGGGCCTTTCTCACTCTCTCTCCCTCTCTCCACCCTCTGTCTTTCTCTCTCTGTGTCCCTCCCACCTTCCTTCTACTATCTCTAAAAAAATATATAATAAATGAAAAGTTAGTTCTAGAGAGAAACCAAGATGGCAGCATAGATGAATATCTAAACTGCTGCCTCGCACAACAATTTCAAAACTACAACTAAAAGACAAAACGGACATCATCCAGAACCACAGGAAAGCTGGCTGAGTGGAAATCCTCCAACTAGAAGGAAAGAGAGGGGCTCACGGAGACTCAGAGGAACTGCAAAAAGCTGAGGTACAGAGGCGCATGTGGAGAGGACAGGGCGGCAGAGTGCCTGGCTGGCTTCCTCTAGTGGGAGGGAGACAGATACTCCCAACTGCACTGAACCCCAGTTCCAGGCAAGACTCATACAGGGGATTCTGGACTGTTGTGAAAAGGGAGGAGTGCAGGGAAACTTAGGGGAAGTGCGAAAGACAGAGATCTGGAGGCATGCTCGAAAGTGCACGCAGAGAGGACTGACTGGTGATTATGCCACTGGCTTTCTCTATCGGGAGGAATACAGAACCCACCCCCAAATGCACTGAAATCCAGCTTGGACGTCACTGAACCCCAGTTTTCGGCGAGACTCTGATGACCCAAACTCATGCGGCTCCCGGAGCGCATGGGACCTCAGGGGAGCCAGAAAGGCAGAGGTCTGGAGGTGTGTAGGCATGGCTGTGCACAGAGAGGGCTGCCGTGATTAAGAAGGGACACTAAGAACTACGGGAAGCCAAAACTGTCTGCTCAGCCCTGAGACTCCACTCCATCTAATCCTAGCACAGACACTTTTACAATCTTGCAAGTCTTAAGGCAGAGGCCAGCACAGAAATTCTCCTGGCCTATGCCACAGCTGATCCTCACAACCAATTGGCTTGGAAGTCAATTCCCCCCAGTGATACCAACAACAATCAAGATTTAACTACAACAAGGCTGTACAACAGTCCACAAAGGGGTGCACCAAGAGAGTCCACCTCACGTAACTGAGGAGGTGGAGCTATGGGATATATAGGACAACTAATACACAAAGCTACTCTACCAACTCAGGGAAGCAGCCAAAATGGGGAGACAAAGAAACAGGTCACAAATTAAAGAAATGGAGGAAAACAAATGACTGGATATAGAGTTCAAAACCATAGTTATAAGGTTTTTCAAGAATTTCCTAGAAAAGATGGATAAATTTAAAGAGACCCACGAGGAGATGAAAAAGGACCAACTAGAAATTAAACATATACTGACTGAAATAAAAAATATCATACAGAGACCTAAGTGCAGACTAGAGAAACGTAAGAAAAAAGTCTAAGACTTGAAATACAAAGAAGCAGAAAACACTCAACTGGAAAAGAAAACAGAAAAGAGGATTCAAAAGCATGAAGATAGTGTAAGGAGCCTCTGGGGCAACTTCAAGCATAACTCTCAGAGATATTTGTAGGAAATTCTGGCTTGTAAGACCATTTTTAAAGGCATCTACAGTGACACCTGGAGATACGAGTTTAATTCATTCTGTAACCTTGCACGTATATCAAGTTGCTCTTATCTCAAAGCAAATTTCCCCATTGAAATCAATTGAAATGCCGTTAATCCGTTCCAGCCCCCAAAATGCCACCCCACTTGTTCTTGTTACGGGATTTTGAATGAAAAAAAAATGTATTTATAAATGACAAATATTGTATAAAAGCATAATAAAAGAGAATGTAAAGGAATAAACTGGTTTTATAAAGTGTATTTACCTACTCGTTACACTCTTAATGCTACACTTTATACCTAAACTGAATGTAACTTAACTCATCTTCACTGAACTTAATTGCTACTGGTCTTTGCATTTTTGGCCGATTTCAAAAAAATCGTGTCCAACGAGGTTTGCCTCTTCCTCCCTTTCAGAATGTTACTGAAATGGGTGAGGCAAGTTTCATTGAACACCTCCGATGCACGACCAGTAGCAACTTTTTCGGAGTGTTTCTTTTTCACGAAGTGTGACACCCTCTCCCACATTCCCAAGATCTCCTTTATCTCACTTGTAGAGATCTCCTCCACCTCTGGCTCCTCCTCGAAACCAATTTCTTGGAGAACCTCCGCATGTTGCTGAGACTGCAACTCTTATAACTCCTCCAAGGTGAGTTCCAGAGAGTGCTCCTCGACGAGCTCATTCATGTCTCTCTCATCCACCTCCAGGCCCATGGATTTTCCCAGAGACACTATCTCCTCCTCCACTGGCACCTCGGGTTCGAATCCTTCGAAGGTCCTTTCAGCTACGGCCTCAGGCCACAGCTTCTTCCATGAAGAGGTCAAAGTCTTCGATGTAATACCCAGCCATGCCTGATCAATAATTCTGAGGCATATCACCATGTTAAAGTGGTTCTTCCAGAACTCTCGAAGGGTGAGGTTTGTGTTTTCCGTCACCTCAAAGCAGCGCCGGAACAGGTGCTTGATGTACAGCTTTTTAAAATTAGAAATCACCTCCTGATACATGGGCTGCAGGATAGGAGTGGTGTTGGGAGGTGGGTAGACAAACTTTATAAACGTGAACTCTTCGAGGAGTTCATCTTCGAGGTTCGGTGGGTGAGCAGGAGCATTGTCGAGGACGAGGAGGGCTTGCATGGTTAGGTTGTTTTCCTGTAGACATTTCTTCACAGAAGGGCCAAAAACCCGGTTTATCCACTCCACAAAGAACTGCCTGGTGACCCATTTCTTCAGGTTTGCCCTCCACATAACTTGCAGTTTATCTTTTAAAATCTTATGTGATTTAAAGACTCTGGGGTTTTCTGAATGGTATATGAGCAGAGGCTTGATCTTGCAGTCACCACTCTCATTGGCGCGCAGTGTGAGAGTTAGCCTATCCTTCATGGGTTTGTGGCCTGGCATCACCTTCTCCTCTGCCATTATATAAGTCCTATTCAGCATCTTCTTCCAGAAAAGCCCTGTCTCGTCACAGTTGAAGACTTGCTGGGGGATATATCCTTTGGCTTCTATCAGTTCGGAAAAAGTTTCGAGGTAATCCTCAGCTGCCTTCACATCCCAACTTGCTGCCTCACCATGCCTGACGATGGAGTGAATGCCGGACCTTTTCCTGAAGTTATCAAACCAGCCTCTACTGGCTTTAAATGAGTTTTTCTATGCTTCTTCTGTGGAAGTGTGCGGGGTCTGCTCCAGCAAATCACTGTAAGTCACTCGCGCCTTCTCGCATATGATGCCCTGTGTTAATGTATCTCCTTTAAGCTGCTTCTCCGTCACCCACACCATCTGTAGATTCTCCATCTTTTCATGGAGAGAGCTACAGAGCTTAGAAATTATTGTAACGCCTTTAGCTGGTGTTATACCCTTTATCAACTCCTGTTTAAGCACAGTGCATATCATTGAAGTACTACGCCCATACTGCCTCGCCAAGTCAGCCACTCGCACACTTTGCTCATATTTGTCTATGATTTCATGCTTTAATTCAATAGACATCATCCTCTTCTGAGCACTGACCTTTCCACTCGCTTTCTTTGGACACATGTTTATAAAAAGAAATGTGATAAAGTATGTAAATGCACAAAAGATGCTTCAACAACGAGGTAAACAAGCACACTTACTGAGTCGTGAATAACTATGAGATGCTTGAGTCGAGGTAAACTGGTGGGTCGTGTGCAGCCGGCCAATCCGCGTGATTACTCGTATCTCAAATGTTGCATGTATTTCAAAGCAAAAAATTGCTCGCTCACTCGACGGTTCATATCTCAAAAATCTCGTATGTTAGGGCACTCGTATCTTGAGGTACCACTGTTCAAAGAAGGGCCAATATCATAGCAGTGGCTTTCAGGGGTTCGGGCACCCAGCCATCCCAAAAAGGGAAGCAAGGAGACAGATCTGGGGGAAAAGGAAGCACAAGCCTGAGATGGGACCAGTGTGCCTATTGTAAGGAGTCAGGACACCGGCAGACTGAGTGTCCCACAGGACAGAGCAAGAAAAATGGGCCCCCTTTTCCACCAGTCGCCATCAACCAGAACCACCTGAAGCAGACCTCATTGGGCCGGTTGCAGCTGACTCTAATTACGACAGACCCGCCTCTTTTCAGCTGGAGCGCATTGGTCAGAATGAGAATTGGGGACCAGACTGTAGACTTTATGGTTGATACCTGAGCGGAACACTCAGTAGTCACACAGAAAATAGTGCCTCTCTCAGGACAGGAGGTCACCATTATTGGAGGTACTGGTGACTAGATGCGTAGATCATTCTGCCAGCCTCACCGATGCCAACTTGGCGGCCACCATATAATTCATGAATTCTTTTCCTTCCCAGAGTGTCCAGTACCTCTTATGGGTAGAGACCTTTTAGCCTAAATGGAGGCAGAAATCACTTTTGCTCCAGGTGGTTCAGCACAGCTTCGCCTAAGTGAGAAGACTTCTCCAAGGATGGTCAGCACAGAGGGTCCCCTAATCAGAGGACAGAAGAACCCTAGAACTCAGTAAGGATAAGTGTGCCAACATCCACATTGATTCACGCTATGCCTTCGCTACCCCGCATATTCACCCTATGCCTTCCCTAACCCGCGTATTCAGTGCCCCTGGAGGAAGAATGGAGATTCTCCGCCCCTCAGTCAAAGGTCTCCCCTTTAGAGCCTGAATTAGCGGAAGAATTCCCACTGGTCTGGGCAGAAGGAAATCCCCTGGCCTGGCCAAAGACCATGCCCAGAAACTAATTGACAAAGCCTGGGACACAGCCTGTCAAAATCCGCCAACATCCAATTCCACAGGAGGCACGCCTAGGAAGTCAGGTCCACTTAGACTGGATCCTTCAGTGGGGTCTCCTTAAAAGATGCCAGTCACCATGGAATCCTCCACTCTTGCCTGTCAAAAAGCCTGGGGCTAATGACTACCGCCCAGTACAGGATTTACGATCTGTTAATGAGGCTGTTACAACCTTGCATTCAGCGGTGCCAAACCCTTACACGCTTCTAGGACTCATTCCATCAGAAGCGAAATGGTTTACATGCCTAGATCTGAAAGATGCCTTTTTCAGCGAGCCCCTTTTTGCTTTTGAGTGGAAAAACCAACTATCGGGGCCAAGGAGCAGTTCACCTGGATCAGACGTCCATGAGGACTCAAAAACTCCCCTACTCTCTTTAGTGGAGCGCTGGCATCTGATCTGTGTATGTTCACAGGACAGAACTTGGGATGCATTCTACTCCAATATGTAGACAACCTCCTACTGCCCAGCTCCATACGAGCTCAGTGCTGGGAGGGAACATGAGCCCTCCTGAGACTGAAACAGGGTCCAGAGTGTCCAAGAAAAAGGCACAGGTTTGTCAGACAGAAGCCAAGTATCTAGGCTTCCACATGACCCAAGGGAAACGAAGGCTGGGGACTGAAAGGAAGCAGGCAGTATGTGCCATCCCAGTCCCTAGTACCCACTGGCACATTCGGGAATTCCTGGGATCAGCAGAGATCTGTCCAATCTGGATCCCAGGGTTTTCAGATCTGGCCAAGCCACCCTGTGAAACTTTTAAAGGGGAAGAGAAGGCACCCATTGAATGGGGCCCAAGCAGGAGAAAGCCTTCATCAGCACAAAGGCAAAGCTCACGGAGGCCCCAGCACTAGGGCTAGCAGATGTGACACTGGACTTTAATCTCTTCGTCCATGAGAACAGCGGGGTAGCTCTAAGAATTCTAACCCAGGTTTTGGACCTTAGCAAACACCAGTAGCCTCTCTCTCCAAACAGATTGACCAGGTTTCCTGTGGGTGGTCCCCATGTCTCTGGGCCCTTGCAGCCATGGCCTTATTAGTCAAAGAAGCAGGTAAGTTTACCCTGGGACAAAACTTAAATGTAAAAGTACCTCATTCTGTTATTACCCTAATGGACACTAGGGGGCAGCACTGGCTAAATCCTTGGATGACTCAATACAAGGACTGTGAGAATCCGCCAGTATCATTAGAAGCAGTGAGAACTCTTAACCCTGCCACCTTTCTACCCATTGCTGAGGGGGTCCCTGAGCATGATTGCCTGGAAGTCCTAGAGCAGGTTTACTCTAGCCGTCCAGATCTGACAGATATGTCTCTAAAGAATCCGGACTTAGTATTGTTCACAGATGGCAGTAGCTTCTTAGATGAAGGAAAAAGATGAGCCAGATATACAGTG
>PVJN01065782.1:0-10169 GCA_004026805.1 Lasiurus borealis
TGAGGCACAAAATTTAAGGGAGTTTCAAAAACCTCAGTAATGAGAAATGCTATTTTAATACATTAAGACAAACAACACACACACACTTAAATGCAAAACAAAAGCCCATGATGGTAAACGGGGCCAAATATATGATGACAGACGATGATTTCACTTTGGGTGGTGGGCACACAATGCAATATACAATATACAGATCATAGAATTGTATACTTGAAACCTATATGATCTTATTAACCAATCTCATCCCAATACATTAAAACAAAAGTCCATGATGAACACTAGAGAAATTTTAATTGTTTAAAGCAGGACTGGACTCTAGTCTTGAACAACTCTGCCTCACTTGCCTCATCCTTATTCTGACCCTTTTCAACAAAGTTTTATTTATAACACTAGTGGCTTGATGCACGAAGATTCATGCAAGAATGGGCCTTCCTTCCTCTGGCTGTAGGTACTGCCTTCTCTCTGGCCAGAGCTGTTTTTCTGCTCTGTCCCAGAGCCACCTTTCCACCTTCCCACACTGCCCAGAGGCCTGGAGTGGTTGGGGTGGTGCAGAACACCCTCGAGGGCGCTTGGCGCCTGTGCATGCAAATTAATCAGCCATCTTTGTTGGGTTAATTTGCATACCCACTTCTGATTGGCTGGTGGGTATCACAAAGATACAGTCAATTAGCATGTTACTCTTTTATTAGGTAGATAGGCAACTAACCCATGAGGCATAGTTTGCTCATTTTATAAACTATTGCCTTAAACTATTATATATTTAGCTTACTGCGTTTTTTTTTTTTTTGTATTCTTACTCCCCCCACCCTTTATATTTTGCAACCCAGTATTGGCCCTGTTTTTGAACTCAACTTAGAGTTGATGAAATCCCATCATGTCACTTTTGCCTGTAAGGCTTATATGAATACCCATAGAGGTGACACTATGAGCCCCAGGTAGAACAGACAAGAGACAAGCAACAATAGGATTGTGGTTCATTATGTTTTTGTGTTTACTATATGTCCAATAAAATTCCTCAAAGATAAGATTCTTGACTGTTACTTTTTTTTTCATAGAACGCTATGTGTAGAGCAGGTCTAAACTTGCTATTGTCCTACTCTGACTTCCATCAGTAATTTGTGTGACCTAAAGAGGATACTTACTTTTTATTGTCTTAATTTGTGTTTACAGAACACACAATTCTGGGTCAATTTGGTGAAAAGAAACGGAAAGAAAATGAAAGAAAATAAAACCTTCCACTTAACCCCCCAAACCATCTGTGTGTTACTCCATGGACAAAATAGCTTATACAGTGTTCAAAAAAAATTTTTTTTTATTGACTGATTAGTGGTAGTGTGTAGATACAAACAAGGTTTGCTAATGTCCAAGAAAAATTAATCTCCTCAGTAGGAGTTTGTAGAATTAATCACAAATAATTGAATGTTGTCTGCAAAGAATATTATACATTGGAATTGGTGATAACTAGACCAGATAGTGTGTTTCTCATTTTCTCAGGAGGTGAAAAAATAAGAATTTCCAGTCCATTCAGAAAAACTAGAAGAAAGTATTGGAAGGGATGTGTGTGTTGTTAGTGGGCAGGGAAGGAGGAGTTGGAGGAGAGAAAAGCACAATCATATGGTTTTTTGGTTAAAACTAGGAGAGATTTGTGGGTTTCACATTAGTCAACTTTCATTATTTTGTCCCCATCTTTTTTGACTCACATGGTTTCAGTTTCTTTCCAAACGTCTTTGGTGTAAAACTTTACCGTCATGAAACAGAGCAATTGAAAAATGTTGACAAAAAGTTTTGGAAGCAATAACTGAAATTTGCACAACTTTACTAGCAGTTATGTTTACTGTGAAAAAAATGGTGCCACTCTATAATAAATGCGGGTTCGAGATGTTTATGTTATTATAAGGCAGCCCACTGAAACAGAGAATTAAGACCACAAAGTTATATCTGTTTGTAGAAAATTGAACTTGTCAGAAAGCTAGAGAGTGGAGATTTTCTATAGATTTCTTAAGGTAAAGAGGCATATTTTATTGTGTGGAAAATAGGATTTGCCTAAACTGGAGGAGAAGTAACCATGTTGCATACCACCACTAACTTGTATATAATATTGGATTTAAAAAATATGAACTTTAAAAAATTTAGGATATCTTTTGAAGCACAGACATAATTTTCTTAGTGACATGAGACAAGATGAAACAGGAAAGTTATTGGGAGAGAGCACCGATTTTAAAAAATAATTAAAAAGTGTATATTTTTTGTGGAATCATATTTATAGAGACAGCACGATGTAATCCTTTGCCCTACTTGTCTGCTAATCCTATGATAGACAATAAACTCATGATTCAATTAACTGCATGCATTATGTATACTAACTCATTTAAGGAAAATGAGCTATTGTATCAGTCTGAAGTATTTATGAGGTGACCACAAGTACAAAGTGCTGGCTTTACAATATCAGTAAACAAACTTTATATTTCTAGAAAATTTGAACTAAAATAAAAAAAATGACATCTGAAAAAGGATAAGCAGACAAAAGTAATCATGCAGGACCCATGCAGTATACAATAAGAACTAGATAGTCATTCACAGTTCATTAATATTTGCCTACTGAGGGCCTTTTTTTTTTTAAAATGTATTGAGTACCTATGATTGCTAGGTACTATAATAAACACTTTATAATCTCATGGTCAAATGGAGGCAGCCCATAGAAATATGTACGTTGAGGGCGGAGCTTGGCTTTCATTCAGTGGCAATGATACAAGAAAGAGGATGCAGGGCAATTGGACAGAAGCAGAGTTTTGGAAGGTAATTTTGGAAAGTTGGCTAAGCTGGGGTTAATACTGTGAGGACCCTTTAGGACAAGCTAAGGCATGCTTACTTTTTCATGTAGGGCAAAGGAAACCTGAAATGTTTTTGGGCAGAGACCTTGACCTGACCAAGAGCTGTGAGTGGCAGTGTGCAAGGCCTCCGGGGCACAGGTGGAGCCACTTTGCTACCCAGTGAGCGGCAGAGCTGGCCCAGCTTTGGAGGCGACTTTCTTTTGAGGCATTCAATGTATAAGTAAGATTTCCTAGAATCGTCTCCAATAGTAGTGGTTTATTGATTTAATCATCAATAATTCAGAACCATAAATATTTTCTCTTATTTGCTGCCCGTCTAAAAGGTCTGACTTATTTTCTCTTATTGGCTGCCCGTCTAAAAGGTCTGGCTTTGTGAAGGAAATATTGAGTAAATAAGATGTTAAAGTCTCTAGAACAGGCTAATGTTCAGTGACACTTTGTGGTGATGTTGGAGGAAAAGTAAATGAGAGTGCGCCTCTTCTCTTCTTCCTATTAACAACAGTTTCTGGAAAGACGTGGGATGAAGGAAGGGTGCATGCGGGGGACAACTGGGGAAGGCCCACAGTTAGTCTCTCCATTCCAGTCCCCACAAGCACTTCTCAAACCCTCACAGGCATGTCACCCTTTCATGCCACTCAAATAGCTGTCTTTCACAAAACACTCTTTTCTCTTCTTTTAAATGATTGCATTTTGAGAACTCTTCTTCAGATTTTTTATTTTCTATTACAGTTTATGGTCAATATTATTTTGTATTGGCTTCAGGTGTACAGCATAAAGCTTGGACCATGATAGTGTTCCCCACAATATTTCTAGTGCGCACCTGGCACCACATAGTCATTGCAGTATCCTCGACTATAGTTTCTATGCTGCACTTCACATCCCTGTGACTATTTTGTGACTACCAGTTTGTACTTCTTAATCCCATCACCTCTTTCTCCAAGTCTCCCAAACCCCTTCTCCTCTGGCAACCACCAGTCCACTCTCTGTCTATGAATCTCTTTTAATTTTGTTTGTTTATTTTGCTCTTTAGATTCCACATTTAAGTGAAATTATATTATAATAGAGGCCCGGTGCATGAAAATTCATGCATTGGAGTGGGGGTTCCTCAGCCCAGCCTGTCCCCTCTCACAGTCCAGGAGCCCTCAGGGGCAAGAGGTGACCCCGAAATCAGGGGAAGGTGATGCCCCCATTACACCTCTGCTGCTGGCACTGCCGGCAGTGCAAGCCTCAGCCGGCCCTGGTTACCTGAGCCTCGGGTGGTGCTGGGCAGCAGCTATCTGAGTGGCTGGAGGGCTGAGGGGACTGAGAGACTCTGGAGGCAGGGGCACAGAGTGGCCAGACCCACCTAGGGGTGGGCCTGGCAGGGCTGAGGGTACTGGGCACTGCCATCTTGTGGCTGTATGTACTGCTATCTTTGAGGGTGTGGCAGTCAATTAGCATATTCCCTCCTTATTGGCTATGGGTGCTGCTATCTTTATATTGGCCAAACAAATCAAATATTGTTGATTTGCCATCTTTGTGAGGGTCAATTAGCATATTTCCTCTTCATTAGATAGAATGGTATTGGTCTTTCTCTAGTGACTTATTTCACTTAGCATAATACCTCCTAGGTCCATCCATGCTGTCACAAATGGTAAGATTTCATCCTTTTTTATAGCCAAGCAATATTCCATTGTGTATATATATACCAAAGATTTTTATCCACTTGTCCACTCTTGGGCACTTGGGTTGCTTCTATATCTTGGTTATCTACCTAATAAAAGAGTAATATGCTAATTGATTGTACCTTTGTGACACCCACCAGCCAATCAGGAATGAGTATGCAAATTAACCCAACAAAGATGATGGATTAATTTGCATACACAGGCACTCACTGGCTGGAGACAGGGCGGGGCATTTGCATCGCCATTATGATGACGCAGGTGTTTTGCACCACCCCAGCCAGTTGGGGCCTCTGGGCAGCATGGGAAGGCAAAAAGGCAGCTTTGGGTCAGAGCAGAAAGGCTGCTCTGGCCAGAGTGAAGGCAGTGCCAGCAACCAGGGGAACGAAGGCCCATTCTTGCATGAATCTTCATTTGTGCATCAGGCCACTTGTTATAAATAATGCTGCGATGAACATAGAAGTGCATATATTCTTTCAAGTTAGTGTTTTGGGTCTCTTGGGTCTTCTAAGAAATGGAAATGTTGGATTATAAGGCAGTTCAACCTCCTGAAGCAGTTTGTACTATTTTCACCTCTTCTCATTGCTCTGTTACTGAACTCAAGGGTTTCAGCACTTGAGGTATTCCATTCAAGGAGACATTGTTGTTTCAAGGTAATTTTATTTACTTGCAGTAAGAAAGGAGATAAGGATTCACATTCAAGGCTCTGTCTCCTGGAAGTAAGGCTTAGCTATTGCTTATGTACACTCTTTGGTTAATTACACATTGATTTCCTCACTTACTTGATTGTTATACATATTGGCTTGGGTTCCTATCCAGCTCATTCTGTTAACAGTTCTGTCTGCAAAATACTGTGCTAGAGTTTAGCATTTAGCAAACATAGCATTTTGTAAGAACTGCCCCAACCTTGAGACCCTTATCCTATTTAAATATTATTCCGGCCCTCGCTGGTTTGGCTCAGTGGATAGAGCAAAGGGTCCTGGGTTCAATTCCAGTCAAAGGGACGTAGTTTGGTTGCAGGCTCCTCCCAGCCCAGGGCTCATCGGTGGGGCTCATGCAGGAGGCAACCAATCGATGTGTTTCTCTCACATCAATGTTTCTCTGTCTTACCTTCTCTCTTCCACTCTCCCTAAAAATATCCTCGGGTGAGGATTAGCAACAACAACAAAATGATAAACATTCCTCTGTTTGATGTCTGGATCCTCCTTCTCATCTTTCCTCCTAACAAGGCCTCAGTAATCAGCTCACATCATTAACACCCTGAAGGGATGAGCAGTTCTAGAATGGTGAGATCCTTAGATTTGCAAAGAATTTTTTCAAAATGTGGCTTGAATGTACTTCAGCAAATCTTTAGGACCAGCACAACCAGGCAGGTTTTAAACACAAAGGCCATACTGGCACCACACTGGATGGCAGGGCACTGTTTTCTTGGTGAAGTCACCGAGCTGGAGGAGATTTATGCTCGCATCAGGTTTCTTCCCTCGGTGCTCCCAGGAAAGATCAAAATCCTATATTCATGGTCTCAGAAGTAATAGTGTGCTGGGATGGTCAAAGAGACTTTAACAATTAGTTGCAAACTATCACGGTGTGGTTTTTATAAGGATAAACCAGAGTGGAGATGGGATTCCCAGGGCCACCTGGCTTTCACACTTTGGGTAAAGTGAAATGTAACTGCGTTTTTAAAAGCGGGAATGTATCCTGCTGCTGGGAAGTGCAGCAGCGAGGGTCTTGCACGCCTCCCCTTTTTTGTGAGCTTTCAGTGAGAATTTTCTGCCAATTTTCTGGCAGCAGCAGGGACACAGCAGTTCTGCTGGCGGTTTGGATTACGGATTGTCTACATGACATCAATAAAAATAATGAGACCTACGTCTGATGGGCACCAAACTTGCTTAAAATGCTAATAAAAAATCACAAGAATGGGAAATAAATCTTAAATTTTAAATATTTTTTTCTTATAATCCATATGGAAAGGCCATTTCTCAGTATTTTAGTGTTAAAAGTGTAATAGCTGGAGAAGAATACGTTCTCTTCAAAGTGCCAATAAAATGTCATTTTCCAGGGCAATTCTGCCTGAAATCAACCTGTTTTATGGTAATTATGGGCTCTGGCACCAGAACATAGCAGAGCTTTAGAAAAGATTGAATGAATGATGGAGCCCAACATCCCTAAATGTGAAACATATGAAATGATTTGTGTCAAGTAACAACCAGTCACCTCCCCACCCTGAACTCGGCATAAAGCTCCACTCTGCACAAAGCTGTGGTCCTACTGAGTGAGGGCGTGGGTGAGAAGAATACTTTTAGGACAAGAGAAATAGTAGGACAAGCCTCTGAGTGGAAGAAAGCTCTGTATGAAGATATAAACTGTGAGAAAAAAGTGATGGTGCCCAATGTCTTTCAATGGCAAGCTCTGGTTCATCAGTGGGGAAGAAAAATCGTCTCTGTGGTGTCTGACATAAGGACCCAGTAATGTACTATCATTTGCCACCTGGCAGCAAATCTGGAGGTGTTACTCGGGCCAAGACTTTTCACTTTCCCCCCTTCCCAGCACAACTTAAGCACCAGGTGTCCTGGCATGGAGTTCTCCTAGACTGAGTTCAGATTGTAAAATAGGAAAAAAATCAAAGCGAGTCCCATATCATAGACCTAAATGGCATAGTGGCTGAATCTTCTCAAGCTTTATTTCCTAATCAAGCCAATATATGTGTGCAGAGTCCATTTCCCATATATTTTGTCACACAAAATCATCCGTGTCCTACAGTCTCCCTCGGATTGTCCTCTTTTCAGAGGCCATTGTTTTCGGCAAAGTGAGCTGGTTCTTTGTATTTATTTGCACATCTTTCCATGGCAAGTTTCTACTGCTGCTTCTTAATATTTCAGGACTGGGCATTTGATTCCACTCTGAGAATAAGGACCATTTAGCTCTGTCTTATGAGCCCCCATCACACCCACAGACACACTGAGACAAATAGACACAAAGACAGACACACACATTGACAGACATACACACAGATGCACACAGACAGACAGACACAGACACACACACAGGCATACACACAGACACACAATCATACACAGACAAATACCTGGTATACAGACACACACACATACTGCCAGAAACATAGTCACACACAGATACACAAAGATAGACACATACAGACACGCAGACACATAGACACAGACACACAGACACAGCTAGACACTGACAGACACATACACACTCACACACAGGCACACACACATACACAGGCCCTACATTTTTTTTCAATACAATTATCTCAACTTTTGCTTAGGTTGGTATCGTGGATTTCTTCCAATTATGCAAATGCTGTTTATAACTGAGCCACGCCTTTTTATTCTGAGTATCTTTCTTTACTGCACAACTTTCTACATTTCCTGGCATTGACAACTATTTTGGTGTTCCCATCCACTGCATGCCCGGGGTATTTCCTGCTCCCCTCAACGCGTGTCCCCACACAGAAAGTGTGTGAGGAATTCATCTCCGTGGGTGTCCCTGGCCCTTACTGCAATCGCCTTCTTCCACCCTGGGAGCTTTCTGTGATTCTCTCTGATTGTAGGCCTGTCGTGTCCTGGAAGCCACATGTCCTGCTCTCTTGTTTTGGTTAGCACAGTTCACAGTACCGCTTTAAAAAGGGCACACAGAAGGTACACGTTTTGAGACCGCCTATGTTTGAAAATATTTTCATTTTTATTTTAGCTCCTTTCTGGGAGTTTGGCATATATGTCCAGGTTGGAAATAATAGTCTTTCAGAAATGTGGTTCTATAGTTTCTTTTTCCTCTTGCTTATCCTGTTATAATAGAGAAATCTGAAGCTATTATATCTCCCGACTCTTTGTCCTCAGTATGCTAAAATTGTGATGACATGTTTTTTCTTTTCTTTTTTTTCTTTTCCCTCTGTGTCAAATCATTAGGGACAGATTACCTGTTGACATGATCTGAATGTACACCTGCTTCAGAAAGGAGGTACGTTCAAGGGATAGGCCTGTGGAGTACAGGCTTAAAAGGCCATCAAAGAAATCCATGCCCATGTGACAATGTGTTTTAATGTGTATCTTTTTGTATGTTTTGCTGGGCACTCACCAAAGAAGGCAGACTATATTAAGTGTCAAAGTGAAGGTTTAGAACAAATCAGAGCATAGGGGCGCTAATAACTGGCTAGGAGAAGTCTCCCCATATGGTAGATGTTCAAGAAACACTTAATGGATCTAAAAGAAGATTCATCTTCCATCAAAAGAGCAGAACTCTGAGGTGATCCTGCTCTCGGTGAAGTTTTAGGAGGAAACTGTACACACAGTTTTAAGACACTCTGGTTCATGTAATTACTGAATGAGAGAGGAATTTTGTTTCAAATAAGATCAAAGAGAACTTGATGAAGTTCCCATAAAATTCCCCACTTTCTACATCTATCTCAAAAGGTAACAGGACATGAGTTATATTGATCTAGTCCTCAAAAAACTGCCAATGCTGGGTTTTGTTTTATAAAGTGCTAACTTTCTAATTGATAGCAGTGGAATATTGGTCACTAATTGTTGGTGATAAGTGTCATTTATCCTTTTATTCTTTCAGATTTTTTGATTAACTACCATTTATTGAAAATATTATTTGATTTATATATTGTGACAATAAGCTTCAGTGCACTTTTCCCTTTTTTCCCATCATTCCTCTCCCTGCGTAACCCCTCCCTCCTTCTCTATACTTCCTTTCTGCCCTCTTTTCTTCTCTCTGCTCAATAGATTATTCATCAGTCATTTACAGGGGCATATATACTAGATACATCATAGCAATGGTTTCTTCTTCTATTTTTTTAAATGAGATGCCAGGCACAACGCTGTATTTTTCATACCATATGGTCTTTGAAATGTTTATAATGCTTCCTTTTGGTAAAAAGACTATGTTTATAGATGTCATAAAACCAGGCATTATTCCGAGCTCACATAATCATAATCACCACCGGTACCAACATAATAACAGTAACCTTTGGGCTGAATAGACCAATTAATTTTATAATGTTATACTTGTCTTGTGATCTTCACTATCATAGCTTCTATGCACTCATGGAAATAGAAAGCAGAAACTAAAAGCTTGGTGGTTTACATGCTGCAAAAATTAAGAGGACATGACTTAGGATTAAAGGAGGCAATGATTTAATTTTGGAGGTGCTGAGCTGAGCTCTGGAGGTCTGGGCTCTGGGGAAAACCTCGATGTTGCAGTGGCGGATCTGAGGAGGGATATTTTGTGGCTGCAATGGCAGCTGCACTTGGGGAAGGCTTTTTCAAGCCAGAATGTCGCCTTACGTGACCTCAGGACATGATGGTTCTCCCAGGGCTCCCCATTAGATGAGAAGTTTCTGTTTAGCCCAACCTGGAACACTATTCCCCTTTGCACATTATTTAAGAGTTATTTAAAATTACCTGGTTTGCCAAAACTATTAACAGGATATAAATATATGGTCTTTAAGCCAGTAAAATCTAGTTATAGTCTTCACACAGCATGAACTAAAGGAACTATCCTTTGTGGTAATTTTCCTGGGGCTGTAGATATGGCTTCTATCTCTCTATATATCTTTGCTTCCATGAATGAGTTGAAGGGCCTTTTTGAGACTCCCTGAGACTTCTATGTCTTCTACCAGGTTGTTCAAAGTATACACCTTAGGAAT
>PVJN01065783.1:0-10169 GCA_004026805.1 Lasiurus borealis
AGGGGGGCGGGGAGAGAGAGAGGAGTGGAGGGGGGCGTGGCGGACTACGTGTCCCGTGAGCCTCCGCGGCGGGGCGGGGCGGGGCGGGCCTCGGTGACGCGACGCGACGCGGGGAGGCGGTGCTGGTGAGTTGGGTGTGAAGAGCGCGATTCTCCGCGGCCAAGGCTGCTCGGATGGTCAGCCCCGCAGTCGTCTGGCGCGTCCTTTTCACTTAGCGTCCAGGCGGGGTCCGTCCCTTCCCGAGCGTGGGCGCTGCGTGCCGCGGGCGCCGCTGGGTAGCGGCCTCACGAGCTCCCCGGGGCGTGTCGCCTCGCGGAGGCTGGGAAGAACGGGGGAACCTGTCCCCGCGCGCGCGTGGCGTGGGTGGGCGGCGGAGGGGGCGCCGGGGGCCCGCGCGGGACACCCATTACCGCGCCCCCTCCCTCCCGTGGGTTCGAACCCTTCGGCGGTCATTTGCAGCAAACCCGGCGCCTCGTCGAGCGCCCCACGGTCACTCCGCGCACCGCTGTCCTCTGAGCGGGGAAACTGATGGGAGTCGGGACTGTGCCAGCCGCACCGGAGGGGCCGCCGCCGTCGGTTTTCCGCCCGGAGGACATTGCTGAGCTGCGGAGTTGGGCGTAATCGAAGTGATTCTGTTTGGGGGGTGGCGGCCAGCGGAGCCCCCCAAGCTCCAGGGCTGTTTGGGTTTAAAGGAATAAACAAGAAAAGGGTAATTACAGGCAGATATTCCCCTTATTGACCGCCAGCGGGCCACAGTGACCCTCCTCGCCGCTCCCCCGCCTGGTGGTGTTTTTTTTTTTTTTTTTATTAATTTTTTATACATATCTCCCCATGGCCCCCCATCCGTCCCAGGCACACCCCAACCCCCCAGTGTCTTTGTTCACTGGTGATGCTTATATGCGTGCATACAAGTCCTTTGGTTGATCTCTTATCTACCCCACCTGACTTTAATCTTCCACCCGGTGCTTTGTCCACTGAGGGCGGACATACAACCAACGTGCGGCAGGTGTGTGTGTGTGTGTGTGTGTGTTGTGTGTTGTGTGGTGGGCGATGGGTTTGCATCGCCTTTTAATCCATCAGCCCCGCTGCCGTCAGCTCATCCCAGCGTGGGTTCCGCTCCAGGCTTCCAGGACATTCACAGCTGCTGGGAAGAACGACCACTACATACTTAGTTATGGTACGCCTCACATATTTAAAAATCGGTGTTCGTGTATTCATCTAAAAAGTTCATTCGCTTCCATGTGTCATGGAAGAGACCCGTGCTTTTAACGTAGTGGACGAGGATCCTGTGCGTGTGCTTGGGGAGGGCGCCCTGCAAACTTAATAGTTAATTCCTGAAGTTCGGTCGGAGCCCATCAGGGCAGGGGAAGGGCCGGGGGGGGGGGGGGGGGGGGGGGGGGAGGAGGAGGGTAGTTAAAAACCAAGCGGTAGGTTTTAGTTAGCAAAGTACCGAAGCATGTTAACGAAATCGGAGTAAGTAAAGAATATAAGCTTAGCTTTCAAACTAAAATTACAGGTTTACTGTAGCCATTTAATAACGTGGGGACATGTTAAAACACATTGTCAAGTTCTGTTCAAGATCACCGACATTTGTTTATCTTTTTCTATTAAAACTAGAATTTAAAAGTAAAGAAAATGCGGAGACTGGTGTGGCTCAGTGGATAGAGCGTCGGCCTGCGGACTGAAAGGTCCCAGGTTCGATTCCGGTTGGGGGCATGTACTTTGGTTGTGGGCACATCTCCACTGTGGGCCGTGCAGGAGGCGGCTGATCGATGTGTCTCTCTCATCGATGTTTCTAACTCTCTATCTCTCTCCCTTCCTCTCTGTAAAAAATCAATAAAATATATTAAAAAAAAAAAAAAGTAAAGAAAAGCCAAAACCGGTTTGGCTCAGTGGATAGAGCGTCGGCCTGCGGGCTGAAAGGTCCCAGGTTCGATTCCGGTCAAGGGCATGTACCTTGGTTGCAGGCACGTCTCCAGTGGGGAGCATGCAGGAGGCGGCTGATCTCTCTCTCTCTCTCTTTCTCTCTCTCTCTTTCTCTCTCTCTCATCGATGTTTCTAACTATCCTCCCTTCCTTTCTGTAAAACATCAATAAAATATATATTTTTTAAAAAGTAAAGAAAGGAAAATATGCACATAACAGAAAGGAGAGGGGTGGGGAATAATCAGGGAACAAGGGATTTCAGCAGATACTCTGAGAGGAACTGGGGGACGGGGGGTGAGCATGTTGTCACGGGGAGCCCAGGAGCTTCAGCACCGAGCAGGCGGGACAGGTGTCCACCACGGAGGTGGGACTCAGTCTTCCCGAACCACCCCGGTGAGGCTCGGGAGGCTGTAACTAGAAGATGGAGGGGGAGTGTGAGGTTTGGGGGGGTCTTTTATGAAATGAAGGTGCCTCCGTGTCTTCCCCATCTCCTCCTGCAGAAAGACACGCAGGCCACGGTTTCCTCCCAGGCCAGAAGAGGAGAGGCTGCTCTCTATGGAAGTTAAAAAGAAAATTGGACAAACTGGGCAAAACCTTTAGTTTGTTTCTTCCCAGGGTAATAATCCCAGCTGACTCCTAAATATGTCCCATTTACTTGCCAAATTAAGATGTGACATGTTGAAGCGTGCTTTCAGTTTTGTATTAGGCAATTGAAAACTACTTCCATTTACAAATTCTTATTTCAAAACTCGTAAGTGAAAGGTTTCTTTTCTTAGTATTTGTGTAGTGATTCTTGAAACAGTAATTATGTGGTTACTAGAACTCAGAGTAAGAAAATGATCGCTTTGTACTTACTAGAAGTATGACACATTTTTAAAATGAGGAAAATAAATGACAACAGATAAATCATTTTGAATAATGAATTTAAATTATCTAATTAGATTGGCTTGAGGTCCTATTTTTGTGTCTTATGATTTATTTATTTATTGATTTTTTTTTTTTTTACAGAGAAGAAGGGAGAGGGATAGAAAGTCAGAAACATCGATGAGAGATAGTCATCGATCAGCTGCCTCCTGCACAACCCCCAATGGGGAATGTGCCCGCAACCAAGATACGTGCCCTTGACCGGAATTGAACCTGGGACCTTCCAGTCTGCAGGCCGACGCTCTATCCACTGAGCCAAACCGGTTTCGGCTGTGTCTTATGATTTAAAGGAAGTAGTAAATTTAATAAAGACTATTCTTCTCAACATTCTATCTTTAAGCAAATGAACTATGTGACTTCCAAGCTAATACAGCTTACATAAAGGTCAATTGAGAATGGGCACACGTAAAGGAGAAATAACTAAGCCAGCCTGAAATTAATACTCTCCTTGTTCAACCTACAGATATAATTCTAGCCCGTTTATGGCACTATTACATTTGGTTGACAGTCTGAAGAGCTTAATTTTAATTATCTTTGTTGGATCAGTTATTTTCAATGTACTGAATAAGCTGAATACTCACAGCCATCTAATATAGACCTAAAATATGTAGATTGATTACTAAGTTTTGAAGTCTGCATTTAGCACAGTTAATCAGATTTCTAATTATTAATGTTTCCCTTCAAAAATTGTAAAGCAGAAGAATATAGTTGCTGCAAAAGATATCAATCAGCCTTTCAGTATGGAAATAAATTGTTTCTTTTCGTTCTAATTTGATTGCTGATATTAGATGAAAATCATCAATTATCTACATTATTAAAACAAAAAAGAAAATATTAAGCATCTTGGAGCATTTATTAAGCTATAAGCTATCCAGTAATATTTGTACAAACTAGCCCCTGAATGATGAAGATAATTATGATTTTGCACTGATAATAGACTCTTAAATTTCTGTTGAATCATTAAATAGGGTCTACAGTTGACATAAAGGCACTGTTAATTAGATAAATGAATGAATGAACAGTCAATGTTAAATTTATATCATAGAGAAGATTAAGGATAAATGCATTTTTAAGCTTAGAAGCCAAATAAGTTGTGCACTGATGAAAAATTATGAAGGTAAGACAAAATAATTAAGAGTGCTTTCATTTTGCATTGGATTCTGCATATTTTAATTTTTTAGTGTAACTACAACTATAACTCACTTTAAAGCAGTTTTGCAACGAAGTAAAAAATTTATTATTGTTCTTTAGTGTATCAGGCACCGAAATGGGTTTTTTTCATATGCTGTTTCATCATTAAAATTAAAATTTCATCCTATAAATTATTATTCCCTTCATGTATATATGATAAAATTATGTTCAGATCACTTAACTAGTCTTCACTTAAAAATATCATAGGAAATGGAGCCAGAATTTAAATCCAGAACTACAGTTATTCGATTGATACAGCCATCCTCACTGCTACATGTTTTGAATATCAACACTGAGTAGGTCAGTCTAACTCTGAGGTCCATATCATTTAAATTATTTCATAATATTATAAGTATTCAATGCCTCTCTTTGGCGAGTACTTTTTTAGATGCTAACAATATAGAAACTAATCTTTCCCTGAGTGGATTTTCACAGTGTGATAAGTGGCATGGAGAGGGTGTAGAGACTGCTGGGGCACATAGTAGGGGCATTGACTCCTACTTAATCATTTTTTCAGATTGGCTTAGATATCACTGCTCCTAAGTAGCCCGATGAACCCCCTGGTGCCTAGTGCCTATCGGAAAGTCTCAAGTGTGCTTTCTGTCCTTCCACAGCATTTTGTTGTCTCATTACAGTACTTAATATTACTTGAGGAGAGGCATCTTGCCTTTGCCTGAGCATTGTCTGGCTCATAATTAAACCCTCAAGAAGTATTTCTTTTTAAAAAAAATATATTTTTATTGATTTCAGAGAGGAGAGAGGGTGAAAGAAACAGAAACATCAATGATGAGAATCATTGATTGGCTGCCTCCTGCACACTCCATACTGGGGATCAAGCCGGCAACTCCGGGCATATGCCCTGACCAGGACTGGAACCTTAACCTCAGTCACTGAACCATGCCAGCTGGGCAATCAAGAAATATTTCTTTCTTTTTTTAAAAAAGTATTTCAAAACAAAGAAACGTAATGGTCTGAAACTGCAGCAAGTAAATGAGAGAACAATTTTAGGGAAGCTTTAAGTATTGAGGTGAAAAGGGATGGAGGTTTTCTTCTAACGTAGGAGGAAAGTTTATCTTTTGAGAATGAGAAAAAGAGCCTGAGATTTATAAAAGTTTCCAATAACCACTGAGGGTGCAAGAGGAAAAAGAGAAGATGAGTGTGGAATGGCTGCTTTTGGAAGACTATTTCTAGAAGAAAAGATGTTTAGTTTTACAAGCCAAAGAAATACGGAAGTTTGTTGCTGTACTTGCAGAGCTAGGTTCTCCAATTCTCAGTTTAGTGACAGTAAATGATGAAATGACTTTCAGAGTGTTTGCAGTTATGTGAAACTCCAGAAGACTTTCACAGTGGTTGAGTGCTACTTGTGAAAAGAAAGAAAAAGCCACTGGCAGGATAAAAAAAAAAATCAAAACAAAAACTGGATTCATGTGGTAGATACAAGGGTTAGGACTTCAACATATAAAATTTGGGGGTGAGTGTGGATATAATTCATCCCTTAATAGTGGTTTTCCCATTGTTGACTTGCTATTCTCCAAAAGACAATTTCTAAGATGGTTTTGAATTGGTGGTTCTTTTCTCAATTTCTACAAACTGAAGCCAGTATTGCATCTAGCTTACTAAAATAGAAACCAGTTTACATTAATAGTTAAGATACCGAGAATTTTATAGGAAAGCTGAATGCTGCTATAAAGTGTTCTTAAGTCTTTAAATCCCCTTTTAATGAATTAAGGGAATTTCAGAGGACAGAGATAAGATTAATTGCATGGTAAACACTATGTAGTATTAGTCTTCTATATTGAAAAGTAGTGATCGAGGCATTTTTAAATGATTATTGCCTATATTTGTTTTTCCTGATAAATATAAATTTGTAGTAACTTGGTCACATAGCCTTGTCACTGGAAGTACTAATAATTTTGAATTAAGGATTTGCCAAGGTTTTAATCACTCAAACATTTTCTACTGAAATATATATAGGACAGATGAAGCTTTCTAGTGTCAACACCTTGAAGGAGAAAGTAATTTCTAAATATACAAAGAGGTAACTTGACTATCTGTGTTGCATCCTGTGTTACCTCCCTCTGTGTTAATATTTGATAAGGTGTTTAATTTATATGAGACTTCTAAAGCAGAAGCAAAGCTCCTCGTTGGGAAAACTCATACTTTTAAGATAAGGGATCTTGTAGGAATATACCAAAGTACTACCATGCAGTAGCTAATGCACTCTATATTAATATGTTACACTATATGAAAAATAAAGTGTATAGGTTGTCATGATGACACAACATGAAGATTAATGCTACTTGGGATACACTTCTTAGCAGGTTTACCACATATGTAAATACTTGGCTTTTGTTTGTGTTATATGACTGATGATTTCACTGAAAACCTGCATAATTCACTATTAGCTCTGGACTCAGTTGACAGTTGTGAAGTATTTACCTGTATACAGTGCGCATTTGGTTTGTTTTAACCTATTAGGATTTTTTTTTTTCCATTTCATATTAAATAAAATTTCTGGAAGAAAGAGGTGTGTGGTAATGCTGTGTGGGTTGGTATTGGAGTGGATCTTTTAGTCAGGCTTTTGAAACATTGAGATGTTAAGTGATTAATAAATCCTGAGTGTGAAGCTCTTTAGTTCTAAAGTCTTTATTAAAAACCTCTTGAATTTGAGCCCAAACCAATGTATTGTCATTGTCACATTTCTAAAAGTTTAGGGAAGAAACATCACCTGTTCAGAGTTTTTATAATAAGGAAAAAAACATTTTGCCTATCTTATTAAAATGTGACTCAACGCTGATTTTTAAAACTAGCTTCTAAAAATTGGATAATATCACAGTAAGCAATGAGTCATTTTTATGGATATCCTGTAATTTTATACTTATTAGTCTAAAATTAAAATTCTATATTTTCTTTTGGAAAAACCTACTTACCATATGCCACCATATACATAAAGTACATAGTGAGTTGGTGGGATCTCTCTTTGGAGTTTAATATGTATAAATGTCTTAGACATTATCATCTCTCTCATGAGCCTTATTTGAATGCTAGGTGTACTGGTTAATAATGCAGATTTTTTTCAATAGTTGGAGTTACACATATGTTGATATATATGGGGTTTGATATGTATGCTATTTTGTTGTATTGACAACAAGCTTCGAAACTTGTCAAATTTTCTGAAGGTATTAACATCATAGATATTTTTATGCCTTAAAAATGTCAAATTTCATTCCAAAAGAACATTTGTGGGAAGTTATAATTCATTACTTTAATTTGAAGAAAAGTGCTACTGAAAGTTATTGTATACTTCAGGAAGCTTATGGTGAACATGCTCCAACCCCAGATACTTGTGAACGCTGGTTTAAGTGCTTTAAAAGTAATGATTTCGATGTGAAAGACAAAGAATGTCCAGGTCAACCGAAAGTTTGAAGACCAATAATTTCAAGCATTATTGGATGAAGATGCGTGTCAAACTCAAAACCAACTTGCAGAAAGATTAAACGTTGCTCAGCAAACAGTTTCTGACCATTAACAAGCAATGGGAAAGATTTTAAAGATTTAAAGGAAAATGGGTGCTACATCAACTGCACGCAAGACAAATGGAAAACCGAAAAGTCAATTGTTGCTTCAATAGCATGAAAGTCTTTTTTGCCTCAAATTGTGACTGGCGATGAATAGTGGACTTATTTTGAGAATCCCAAATGCACAAAATAATGGGTGATCCAGGAGAACCGTTAACATCGACTGCAAGGCCAAATCGCTCTGAGTTTGGTGAGATGAGGAAGGTATGGTGCATTATGAGCTTTTAAAACCAGGTGAAACCATTAATACTGATTGCTACTGACAACAAACAATTTGAATGTGAAATGATCAGAATGTTCTAGAAGACACAGCAAAGTAATTTTGCTTTATGATGATGCATCATCCCCCACTAAAAACCCAGTGAAAGACATGTTAAAAGATCTTGCCTGGGAAGTATTAACCCACCCGTCATATTCACCAGACCTTGCTCCTTCAGATTACCACTTGTTCCTATCCATGGCACACGCACTTTCTGAGCAGCACTTCAAAACCGATGAAGAAGTGGAAAATTGGGTCTCTGAATGGTCTGCCTCAAAGCAAGAAAAGTTCTATTGGGACCGTATCCACAAATTACCTGAAAGATGGGGAAATGTGTAGCTAGCAATGGACACTGCTTTGAATAAAGCACTTTTGATGTTTCTCTTGAAATTATCGTGTTTTCTTTGATTACAGAATCTGCTATTATTAACTGGTACATCTAATATTTTGTACATTTTGGCTAGTATTTATGATAGAATATACTACAATGTGGATTATCTTTATGTCTGTATTTCTTTTTTACTATACCACTCATAGTTTTCTTTTCTGCCTCCCCCTTTGGTCAAGGAATGTATTATGTAGTCATATACTTTGTATTAATATATTTGAAATCACAAGTCTGTTTTATGCTTTTATATTGTTAGATTCTGATTATCAGACTTTTACTAGAATATTAAATAGATTTAGTCTTATTACAAAATTTAAGGAATGTAAACAAAAGCAATCTTGAGACTTCCCTGCTTTCCTGAAGCTCTTCTTATTCTTTAGATATTTCCTTATTCTTTAGATATTTCTGAAAATGGATCCAGATGTCTGTATATTGAAAATATTTCATCTTATTTCTTGCCTTTCAACTTATTTTATGGAGTTTTTATAGTTTATTTACACAGAATCTCAACATATTCAAATTTTATCAATCTTCTATGGTTTTGTGTTTTACATACAAATGCATTTCTATTTCAGTGTTACATATGTTATTTTGTATATTTCTACATTATTATTTAGTCACTCTGGAGTTTTTCTTTATATAAATGGTGTAAGATTGAAATTTTATTTTTTGTTGTAAAAATCATGAATGAATATTGATTTTCTCAGGTGCTTTTGGGGTGGCAAATGTTAATATATGGTTTCCTTCTTTAATCTGTAAAGTTGCATGCTATGCAAACAGTGCAGGTGGCCAAGCAGCCTACCTTTCAGCCCTGCTATAGCAGCATTTCTTAGAGCTCACAGTCAGGGATCAGTAGCTCAGAGGATGTATCTCCTTTGCCTCATTTCACCTGAATCAAAACATAGAGATTTAATGAGGCCTATGACAAATTTCATCGTGAAAGGACCTTGCCTATGAGCTATGGAGCTTTTAATGAAAATTAGAGAAACACCAGCTACCTCCTTAGAATGACCGGGAACCAGAATACAATCTATCCAATATAATAAAAGGCTAATATGCAAATAAACTGAACAGCAGAATGACCAATCGCTATGATGTACACTGACCACCAGGGGCAGATGCTCAACACAGGAACTGCCCCCTGGTGGTCAGTATGCTCCCACAGGGAGCACCACTCAGTCAGAAACTGGGCTGATGGCTGACAAGCACAATGGTGGTGGTGGGAGTGGGCCTAAGCCATCATTCGGACATCCCCTGAGGCTCCCAGACTGTGAGAGGGCGCAGGCCAGGCTGAGGGCCTTCCCCTTTCTTGAGTGCATGAATTTTGTTTACCGGGCCTTTAGTATATATATAAAAGCCTAAGCAACCATTATGATCAGATAGCTGGATGATTGGCCGGTAGCTATGACATTCACTGACCACCAGGGAGCAGATACAGGAGCTGCCCCCTAGTGGTTAGTGCGCTCTCACAGCCAACCTCCCATGGCCAGCCAAGCTCCCACAGTCCCTCTTCCTCAGCCATCCCTGATCAGGACCAGGACTGGGCAAGACAGTCCCAATTACCGGCCAGGCGAAGGGACCCCGCCCATGCACAAATTCATGCACCAGGCCTCTAGTCTACACTAATAAAAGAAACATGCAAATTAACCATCACTTTGCTATGCCAAGCCACACCCACTAGCCAATCAAGAGTGAGTATGCAAATCAATCCAACCACAAAGCTGGAGCAAGTAAGAGCCTTAGGTTGCCCCTGATGATGGAGGAAGCCAAGCTTTCTGGCTGGCCCTGACCTCCACTCAAAGCTACAAAATTTCAATTATAGAAGATAACTAAATCCTAGATATTTACTTCCAGCCAGCTCTGGCGTTCACTCAAGGAGGTGCTAAAAAAAAAAAAAAAGGAGG
>PVJN01065784.1:0-10168 GCA_004026805.1 Lasiurus borealis
TGTAGACTTTGCAGAATAAATTGTGAAATTGAACCACATTTTCAAAAAACTCAAGAAAACTCATTGGCAGCCAATAAAATAAATAATACCTATAGGACATTGTGGTTCACTCTATGTTCTTATACAAATGAACTACAACTCTAGGGCACATGAGGTCAAGAAGCACCAGGAGAATTTGGTCAGTATACTATGTACATAACATGATTAATAAAATTGTGAAATCAAACTTCTTGTGATAAAACAAAATCTTTCCAACAAGGACTATGCCTGAACCCAAACAAGATAATTTTAAAAACCACATTTTTTTGTTGCTTCTATTTGATTTACTCATCAGACATTTCTAAGAGCACAAGATTTACCAGATGTACCAGTTAATGATGCAAATTTTTTTCAATAGATGGAGATACACATGTGTTGATGTATATGTGATTTGATATGTATGCTATTTTGTTGTATTGACAGCAAGCTTTAAAACTTCATATGTCAAATTTTCTGAAGGTGTTAATATCATAGATATTTTTACACTTAAAAATGTCCAATTTCTTGCCCCCAAAAAGAGCATTTGCGGGGAGTTTTAATTCATTAATTTATTTTGAAGAAAAGTGCTGCTGAAAGTTATCGTATACTTCGGAAAGCTATGGTGAACCTGCTCCATCTCAAGACACATTGTGAGCGCTTTTTGTTTTCTTTTCAGTTTTTAAAATTTCTTTATTGATTAAGATATTACATATGTGTCCTTATCCCCCCATTACTCCCACCCCCCCAACTTATTCCCTCACCCCCCTGTTGTCTATGTCCATTGGTTATGCATGCATTCAAGTCCTTTGGTTGAACTCTCTCCCTTACCCTCACCCGCCCCTACCTTCCCTCTGAGGTTTGAAGTCTGATCGATGCTTCTCTGTCTCTGGATCTGTTTTTGTTCATCAGGAGAGCATTATACTAAATGAAATAAGCCAGTCAGAGAAAGATAAATATCACGTGAGCGCTGGTTTAAATGTTTTAAAAGATGTGAAAGACAAAGAATATCCAGGTCAACCGAAAAAGTTTGAAGACTAACTATTACAAGCATTATTGGATGAAGATGCATGTCAAACTCAAAAACAACTTGCAGAAAGATTAAACGGTGGTCAGCAAACAACTTCCGATTATTTACAAGCAATGGGAAAGATTTTTAAATGGAGGAAAATAGGTGCTATATTAATCAACTAAATGAAAGAAATGGAAAACTGAAAAGTCATTAGTAAAATGTTGCTTTCATGGCACGAAAGTATTTTTTGCATCCAATTGTGACTGTTGATAAAAAGTGGATTTATTTTGAGAATCCCAAATGTACAAAATCAGGGGTTGATCCAGGTCAATCATCAACATTGACTGCAAGGCCAAATTCCTTTGGAAAGAAGACAATGCTCTGTGTTTGGTGGGATCAGGAAGATGTTATGAGCTTATAAAACCAGGTGAAACCATTAATACTAATCACTACCAACAACAAATAATCAATTCGAACCATGCTTTAATCATAAAACAACTAGAATGGGCAAGAAGACATGGCAAAGTAATTTTTCTTCATGATAACACACCATCACACACTTCAAAACCAGTTAAAGACACATAAAAGATCTTGCCTGGAAAGTATTGACCCATCTGCCATATTCACCAGACCTTGCTCCTTCAGATTACCACTTTTTCCGATCGATGGCAGACGTTCTTTCTGAGCAGCACTTCAAAATGTACGAAAAAGTGGAAAATTGGGTCTCTGAATGGTTTGCCTCAAAACAAGGAAAGTTCTATTGGGACAGTATCCACAAATTACCTGAAAGATGGGGGAAATGTGTAGCTAGTGATGGGCATTACTTTGAATAAAGCACTTTTGAAGTTTCTCTTGAAATTATTTTCTCTTTGATTACAAAAATCTGCATTATTAACCAGTACACCTAGTAACTCAATTGCCGAGTTTTCATATTATTGTTGAACTTTATGAAAGAATTCCTTCAGTTTACGTTACTTTTGCAAATGAATTTTCTCTTTAATGGTATTACTATTTTGATTTCCAATTAATTTCCTGTTCCTTAAGGGAAAATGTTGTTATAATAATATCAAGAAGCTTTAGAATGGCTTATTTACTGCTAGGAAATTTCTAAATGTCTTTTCTTTTTTCTTTTTAGATGAACCATTATGGGTTGGATTTTAAAATTATGAAATATGTCTATTGTATTATAGATTTTCCAGTTGTGTTGGTAAATTCTGAGTTGCAACACAACCTCCACATAATGTCATATTCCATAAGTTTCCATAAAGAGTAAGATCTTTCTTTCCCCCCCTATATTCTACCAAGAAAGCAAGTTAAAAGGATTTCACATGTGGAAAAGCCTGCTGAACTCATTTTCCTTCTCAGGAGCATGGGGGAGAAGTGGAAGGAGAGGAAAAAGGAAAGTGAATTCCAGCTCACCTATAAGCCAAGCCAAATAGACAGGATAGGGATTAAGACCATGGGCTCTGGAAGGAAAAAAAAAAAAAAAAAGACATCGGTGAAATTGGTTCCTTAGTTGTGGCAAATACATCATAGTGATGTAAGATGCTAACAATAGGGGAGTCTGGGTGAGATACATTTGGAGGCTCTCTGTAATATCTTTCTAACTCTTTTGTAAACCTAATACTATTTTAAGTGAAAAGTTTATTTTAAAAAAAAAAAAGACCTGGGTGTGATTTCTGGCTCTGCCCAAGTGTTAGCTGTGTTAGCTTTGAGCAAATTATTTAACCCCTCTAAGCCACAATTTCATTCATCCAAAAAGTGTCATATGGAGCCTACTTCAAAGACTGCTGTGCGGATTAAATGAGCTAATGAAGTACTTGGCACAATGCTCCGCATGCAGTTAAGTGTCTGTAAATTAGTTTTAACACTAGTGTTTGGCCACCAAAGCACCGAGTTGTCATACTGAATGTAAGGTATGTCCAGTTAAATTCACCGTGTCCCATGTTCTTCCTCATTTCCCAATCTCTGTTGATGAACAACACAATCTTCACAATCATTCCAGCTCTAATCCTCTTTTGAGCAAAAGAGCTTCTTTTGCTCTTGACCTTGTATTCAATCAGGCAGCAGGTTCTGTTCAGCTCAGTGCTGTGATATTCTCCTTCCTTCCTACCATTTCTACCCTGGCTCTGGCCTTGTTCCTGCCTAACTGTACCAGGCCACTGCACTCCTGGCTTCCCTGCCTGCTTCCTCTGATCAGCAGGGAAAGCCCCCTGACAGCATAGTCTCACTTGAAAGGAGAAATAGACACTTTAACAATTTTTGTTGGAAATCCCAGTATCACATTTTTTTTATAATTAACAGAATAGGCACAATTCAGCAAGGCTATACAGAATAGACACAAATCAGCAAGGCTATCACAGACTTGAACACTACTTTCAACCAACGACTTGATCTGACTTTTTTTTTATCCTCACCCAAGTACATTTTCCCATTGATTTTTAGAGAGAGTGGAAGAGAAAGGGAAAGAGAGAGAAACATCAATGTGAAAGAAACACATTGATTGGTTGCCTCCTACACAGGCCCAGGCCAGGGCCTCGGCCAGGGAGGAGTTTGCAACCGAGGCACATGACCCTGACCGGAATCGAACGCAGGACCCTTCAGTCTGCAGGCTAATGCTCTATCCACTGAGCCAAACCAGCTAGGGCCTAACTGACAGTTTTTAATACTCCATCAAACAAGAGTATACTGTACACATTCTTTTCAGGTGTAACCATTTTCCCAGGTAAACTATATTCCAGGACATAAAAAGTCTCAAGAAATTTAAAGGGATTTAAATCATTCAAAGTATATTCTCCAATGACAAAAAATAAATAAGAAATTTGGAACATCCTTAATACTTACAAATGAAGTTACATATTTCTATATATATAACCCATGGGTCAAAAAAGAAAATCACAAGAGAAATCAGAAAATATTTTGAACGAAATGAAAATAAAGCACAATGTATCAAAATTTACAAGATAGGACTTAAAAAGTACTTAGAGGTTTAAAAACCTATAGGAAGAAAGAAAGATTTCACATCAATAATCTAAGCTTCCACTTTAAGAACAGACAAATAAGAGTGAACTAAACCTAAAGCAAGTATTAGAAAGGAAATAAAGATCAAAGGGGAGAAAAATCAATTAAATAGGAAACAGAAAAATAAGGGGGACGGGGGAGCAAAGAAACCAAAATTTCACATAGGGATCTATCCAGTATTTAAAAAACAATACCAATTCTATACATATTCTTTCAGAAAACAGAAGCAGGGAAACACCCTCCAACCCATTCTATGAGACCAGTATTACCTTTTTATCAAAGCAAGATGAAGTTATCCCAAGAAAACTAGAGACTGACATCCTTTGTGAGCATACACATGAAAGTCCCTAAGACAGTATTAGCAACACATAAAAAAGATTAAACACCGTGATGAAGTTAAATTTATGTGACCGTGTCCTCCATGGAGTTCCCGCTTCCTTTCCGCTCTGACCCCATCCTTCAGATGCAAATCACTGTGCTGGTTTGGCTGTGCAGTCCCTTCATTTGCACAGTTGTCTGTGTATACCTTCCTTGGTGGTTATGCGTAAGGTGTTTCAAATAAAGTAATTTAATCCTATTGAATAGAATGAAATATGGATATCAAAAAAATTAGGTTGAAATTATGATATCAAAACAGATCAGATACACCATAAAAGAAGCAGAGAGCAAGATCTCCAATGTCGTCAAGACCGGTTTGGCTCAGTGGATAGAGCGTCAGCCTGCGGACTGAAAGGTTCCAGGTTCGATTCCAGGTTGCGGGCACATCCCCAGTAGGGGTTGTGCAGGAGGCGGCTGATCGATGTCTCTCTCTCATCGATGTTTCTAGCTCTCTATCCCCTCTCCCTTCCTCTCTGTAAAAAATCAATAAAATATATTAAAAAAAAAAAAAGATCTCCAATGTCAACCTTGAGGCTGAGGAAGTCAATACCTGATAAGGTTTTAAAACAAACAAAAGATGAAAAGGTAGGTTTTCGATCAACTGGATTCTCAGCTCAGTTATACCCAGGGCTTCAACAGATCGATCACCAACCAAACCCATACATTCAGCTAAGTTAGGAGTTTTCCTAGAGTCAGAAATTCCAGCCAAACTACTGAACAAGGGATACAGATCCTTTTCAAAGTGAGACTTTGAAGAGATGCGGTGTTCCTTTCTCCAACTGCATGTCAGCTCATGCACTGAAATCCGAGCTAATTTTCAGGCTTCAGTTAAGATGACATAGCTTTCCAAGCTCCAGAAGGTTCCATTCTAGGTTCTTGCTTTTAGAAATGATTGACAGCAGGAGAAGGATGCATTTGCCACCCATCCCACCAACACCCATGTTAGCCTGGTTCTGGGTAGAAACTATACTGAATCAAACCACAAATCCTGTCCATAACATGGTTGAGGGTGAGAGGTTTGAGAAAAGCACCTGCATGCACCTAACACTTTCATACGCACCTCTAAGAATCTGTAAAACAATTCCTCTAAAAAAAAAACCAAACAGTATTCAGGTGTTCATTCATTTCTGCAGGGCTTAAAGTTATGACATTTGACACAGAGGATTAATAACTTAGCCAATTCCTATTCTATAAATGAGCATAAAAATCTAATAGCTAAAAATTATTTGCTACATGACACAGCCTATCATTCCCACATATTTAAAAGTGGTATTTTAACTAAAAGAAAGACTATGAAACCATAAAGGAGACAAAGAAAGTCTCTGGATGTCCTAGGAGACATGAAATAATGCAAATGCCAACTAAAGAATATATACTATTATTCTAAACAATAAAACCGGGACGCCGCTACATATTTTGTGGCAATCCTTACAAAACTTCTCTTCTACAAATTGAAAGCAAGAATAAAAATTTTGAGAAGATATTTCCAGGAAAGGTATGTGTAGAGTGAGTATATAGCCTCAATTAAATATTGCCAATTTTAAAAAGTAAATTTGGCTGATCATAAACACAAACCATCGACGTTTACTTTTTTTTTTTTTCTTCTGGATGAATTTCAAACACAATGTCAATGTAACATTTCTATATCATGAGCTAAAAAAATAACTCATAACAGCTCTATAGACCATTTGCAAGTTTTATTTAAATAATTTAAACAGTGCACAGAGAGCTAATTCGTAAGTATAAAAAAATAGATGGTTTAGCAATCAAATATAAACACCACACCGGAAACAGATTACACGGACACTATCAGGCCTTTGGGAGATTAAGGCGACATGAATATCTCAAGTAATTTTATGGGAATACTTTACTCACAGAATCAGATGTTATTTAAAAACATCTCAAAAACATTTTCCAGGATGAAGTCTTCTCTTCCAGTTTTCTGGTCAAGATAATTCTCCTTAAATACTGTACAACTACTATTTAGTCAAGATTGACAAAGGGGCTGTCAAAGCCGCTGTCCTGCTGGCTGGACAGGGGGGCCATCGGCTTCCTCGCCCGATGCGCTGAGGACGGCTCCGCCCTGCCCGGCTTTTGGAAATCCGACGCCAACACATCATCAGCCTTAGGATGAGCGGGGTGTCCGGGAGCCAGGCTGACCTTGCCGGGCTGGGGATACAGGGCTTCGTCGGACAGGCCTGGGATGCGACCGGCCCAACATTTCCGCGGTAGAACATTCTTATCGTTTTTCTCCCTCTCCGAAAGGCACCCGGCTGCCGGGAACTGTTTGAAATGACCGGCCTCGGCGAGCATATCCAGAGTCTCGGGTGGGAGCAAGGGCGCCTCGCGACTGCCGCCGCGGGGCCGGGGGGCGCTGCCCGCGTACCAGCCCCGGGCGGCCCCGGGGTCCCCGCCGTCCTTGACCGGAGCTTCCTCCGCGCCCGGACCCTCACTTCTCTCCGACGCAGCATCTTCACTTCCGCCGAGGGGAACGCACTTGTACACTCTGAAGCCCGGCCTTTCATTGGGACTCCGACAGCTTACGTGTGCGGGTCCGGGTTCGGAAAGACAGGGGCCCTTTCTCGGCGAGGACTGACTTCCGAAGGGTCCGGGTCCGAGGAAGGGGTACCCGGCTGCATGCAGGCGGGATTCCGCGCCAGCGTCACCCAGGAGGTCCTTCTTCCTGTGCAGACCAAAGCCCCCTTCGCCCTCCCAGGGAACAAACTCCAGAGGGGCAGTCCTGGGCGGCGGCGGCGGGGACGACGACCACGCGTCCAGATGTTTGCTCTCCTCACACTCAGAGTCCGGGTGGGGCCCTTTGGGACCCACGCGCTTTGGGTCCCCAAGCTCCGCCTCCTCCAGCCGCCTCCGCAAGTCGCAAGCGGCCCTCCTCTTGGGAACCTGGTCGCACATGCTTTTGGGGAGAGTTTTCACGCTGTGTGATTTGCTTTCGGTGTGACCCGGTATGGTCTGCTTCGCGTCATTACTGTTTGATTGTTCACCACCAGTTACCTCTGAAGTCTGGGGCAGCTCTACAATATACAAGGGAACACAAAATTAGGAGAAGGTAAAAGGAGGGGGAAATTAACACTGAAAGAGGAGGACAAAAACTACATTTTTATGTATTCCCAAAGAAGGCGTATTTGATTTTAATTCTTCTCAAAAACATATCAAGGTCAACATGTTAAAATCCTCTTTTACATATATCCATTAGGGAAAGGTAGGCAATTTTGTTATTAAAATCTGATACATTATGATTGCTATCCACCGGGTCTATTCTTTTCTGCAACAGATGTGATGACATTTTAAGAGCTAATTGGGATGTTTCCAGCAGTCCTGTTCTGATAGGGAGTTTCTGGTGAAGAAAGTTGACTGGAAGAACCCCACTGCCCAACACCCCCCCCCCCCCCATACACACACACAGCACAAACTAATCGGAGTCTCACATTTAGTCAACGAAGGTATTAAATTTGACCAGAGGCAAAGGACCCCCACGGCACAGAATCAGAGGCAACCTGTCTCAGAAGAGTTCAGCTTGGTGCCCACAGTCCCTGAAAAGCGCTTTGACTGGGAACACTGTGTGTACACTGTTGCTCCAAATCCAGACAAATCTTATTATATGCCACTGTCCTTTTCTACCCAAGGTTCACGTTACCATTCCAAAATTTATACAAATAATCACATCTACCAATATCAGGCTCAGTTTCCTGAACAATTTCTACCTGAAGCTTCCCAGAGTCCAAATCCACACCCCTGCCACCCATGTGGAATTTACCAATGCTTTCATGTATTTTCACCGGCTGTTGCTTTACATATTCTAAAGCTTTTTTTTTTTTTTTTTGGTAGAAAAAAACCGTTTATATAGCTTCTTGGGAGGCAATTCCTTCAACATCAACTTTGGTGCCTTTTAATGCTAAAACTCTGTAATTTACCTAATACTGCATTTAACTATAATTTTTCTAATATCAGCAGTGCATTTACTAGGTATGTCATCCTCCATCTCTTTATTTTGAATATTAAATGTTCTTCCTGTGAAAAGGATATATGACTGGATTTTTTAAAAAACTGTTTGCAAATTGTGATCTCTTAGTGAGTTTAAGATATTCACATTTGGTGTGATTGCTGATATTTCAACCAATTATTGTTTCCTACTTACCCATGCTTTCTAGTTGTCTTTTTGCTCTTTTCAATTCTGTGAGATTAAAAACATCTTCTTCCAAGTTTTTCCCCTAGCAGTTTGAAAGTTACATACTCTATTTCTATTTCTCTATTGGTTATCCTTAAATTTCAATACACATACTTAAACCTATATTTTTCTAGTAACGGCTAGAATTACCAGTATCTATATCCTCTCCTTGAAAAAATAAAAATCATGGCATATTGTTAGTTTCCGCTATAATCTCCTCTTACATTTTTCTGAGAATACTGTACTTTTCTAATATTCTCAGGTCCTGCTGTTTGTTCTTTGAATTCTATTTCCTTAGGTATAAGTTCTGTTTTTTTTGTTTGTTTTGATTTTGGTGCCTTTTTTCATGATATTGGCTTTCTATAAATATGTGATGATTCTTGGTTGAATGCTTACCTTTTGCTGTTGGTTCAAAGGAGTTGGGAATGGAATGGGAAGAAATGAGCTGCAGGGTACAAAGACCTAAAACCTGGTACTCTGGCCCTGGCCAGGTGGCTCAGTTGGTTGGAGCATTCATTGTTCTATACACCACAAGGTTGCAGATTTGATTCCCAGTCAGGGCACATACCTACGTCATGGGTTTGATCCCCAATAGGAGTGCATTTGGGAGGCAAATGTTTCTCTCTCACATCAATGTTTCTCTCTCTTTCTCTCTCTCTCCCTTCTTCTCTCTCAAATCAATAAACATATCTACCAGTGAGGATAAAAAACATTAAATTAAAAAATACAAAAGCTAGTCCTCTGAGCATGTGGGCTCCCACTGTGCATCTTGGTGTGGCGAGTCACCTAGAACACTGCCCTGCTTCCAGGCCCTTCTTCCTGCTGCTCTGACCCAGCCCAATATTGGGGTTGGGGAAGAGAGAGGACAAGAAATGAAGAGGCTGACCCCACCTGGATCCTGCTGTTCTAGAACCCCAACTAGTTTTCCTGCAACATAACCACCTTCAGCTGTGGGACAGTTCTGAACTGCTCCTATTGTGGCTGTCATCTCTGGCAGTTCTGAACTGAGGCTCCTCTCCTCAATCTTCTCCTGTCTTCTTTCTTTTAAGATTTCTCATGGCTTCTGGCCTATCAATCACACTTTTCTAAGCCCAGTTATAATTTCTTCTTTATAATTGTTGTTTGCAATCTTTTCTGTCATTTCTAGGGATGGAAGCAGCAACAGGAAGCTGATGGGTTTGCTGAGTCTGCCTACTTGAGCTGGAAACGACACTGTTTTGCACATTTCCAGTTTAAGTAAAAAACACACAGAAGTTAATAAATTACCTCTCACTCCCTACATTTCCCGTTGTCCTTCTTTTTTCTTTTTTTCATTCGAAAAATATTAAGTAGCAAAAGGAAAAAGAGAGAGAGAGAGAACCCCTCAAGTGACTCATGTTGACGTACCTGACACTGTGGTTTTGCTCTGGGATCTGTTTGCAATAGGTGTTTCCAGCAGCTTTGCCATTGTAGCAAGTTTGCTAGCAGCATTCATAATCTTTTTCTCAGCTCTGTGGGAATTCCAGAACATTAAATTAATATAGTTTAAAGGAAAAAATGAGTTTCCTTCATCCCAG
>PVJN01065785.1:0-10168 GCA_004026805.1 Lasiurus borealis
ACTTCCATCCTCTGCTGCCTGGTCGTCCCTAACTGCTCACCCCTCCCACTGCTTTCCCTCTCATAGCCCCTAATTGCCCCCCCTCGCATCTTCCTGGTCATTCTTCACTGCCCCCTACCAGCCTGGTCACCCTAAATGCCCTCTCCATCGGCCTGGTCACTCCCAACTGCTACCCCACCAACCTGGTCGCCTCACGCAGCCTGCTGTTCAGTTGTTTTGTCATCCCTCGCTAACTGCCCTAGCAGCCTGGTTGCCCCACACAGCCTGCTGTTCAGTCCTTTGGTCATTCCTCAATAACATCCCTGATGGCCTGGTCACCCCACGCAGCCTGCTGCTCAGTCGTCCATCTGGTTGTTTTGGATGTGGAAGGCCTCTGGCTTTTTATATATTAAGATATGCTACTTAGAGGCAAAAATAAATAAATAAATAAATAAATAAATAAATAAATAAATAAATAAATATTCTTTCCAATAATAACAAGGCCTTCTAGAAACTAGTGTTTGTTTTAGACTATGATTCACTGACATTTGTGTGCCACCAATTATATGTGGGTGAAAGGTCTAAGAATAATAGGCCAAATTCTTGGAAAATCTTATTACCTAAAGAAATGGCAGGCACAGAAGATGGAAGCTAAAGTCAGTTCCACTACCACAAAAGTCAGATCTCTCTTTTCTTAAAAAAACAACTGTCATGGTTTCTTATGTCATTAAAAGGTTCACAAATAAATCTAGACATTATTGTGTTAAATAAAGGTTCAGAGATATGGTCCTTGTTTGTTTTTCACCCCAGGACTCTGCAGAGCCTTTAATGTGTTAAAATATGACATGAAATTCAGGGGATGAGAGGTGTGATAAACAGTATACCCTAAATATTATTAACCTAAGAATTTCCTTTTCTTAGACCCTCTCTTGAGGCTAGCCTTTCATGGAAAACACATCAGGAAATATTGAAAAAGGTAATACATGCTCATTGTCAAAGCTATTTTCCATGTGTAACTAAGAAAGTATTTGACCAGGAGTGTGAGAATAACCAGGTGGTCCCACCTCCATACTACTAGGCATGGATTTTAGGCTTTCACTTGATTTCCTAAAGCCCCCTTTTCTTTACCTATAAATTCAAGAGTTTTAACTAGATTATCACTTAGGTAATATTTAGCTCTAAAGTGACATGGTTTTAATATTTGGATGCTACAAGGATCTAGATCTCCCCTAGAACCAAGTGTTAGACATTTCCCATCCAGGGACTTTTGTCCTACACTTACTTGTTAGGAGACTAAGAGGTCCTCAGCTGTATTGCAGTTCCAATGAATCCCATCTCAGGAATATGATTATTTTTATTTTCTCATGATAACCATCCTTTTGTCAATATTTATATCTTAATTTATGTCACTCATCCATTGATTATGATGTCTATGTAGCATCAATTAAGATGTTGTGACGGGGATAGGAAAATGGCAGCAGAATAGATGGACGTGTCCGGAGCCTTATCCCAGCAGACAGAGAACAGCTTAGGGTTGCTTTGCGAGTGTTTGTTGGCAAGTTAAGGGACAGTTATCCCTCAGGAGAAGGTGCGGGACAGCTGGATGGGCTCTCCTAACCAGGCAGCCCCACTGCTACAGGGCTTATTCCCCCAGAGCCACAAGTGCGAACATGGAGACTGCACCATCTTGCAGGGGAAAGTGGATGTTTATGGAACCCTTAAAAGCTACAGCCGTGGAACCCACCAAAAAGCTGGGGGACCAAGAACACTGCTCCCCAATCAGCACAAACATTCAGATTCAGAGGAGCTCCACACACCACAAGGAAAGGTCAGATTTTGCCTGGGATAAGGTGAGGTCTCTGGTCCCGCAGAACAGAGAGACATGTACACTGTGGGAACTAGACTGGGGGAAAGCTGCACCTACAGAAATTCATGGAAGTTAGGCAGGGCATGATCCCTGAATGTGGAAGGGGGCCCCCAGAGCTGTTAACAGAGGGAAGCTCTAGAAAGAAACCCATTTTGATCTGAGGCAGAAGGACAGCCTGGGAGTTATTAAGGTGTTCCAGCTGCTTGAACAGGAGCGGGGAAGGGGAAGTACAGAAAATGCACTCTTTCCTCTTCAGACCCTCACTTCTGATTCCTAGGCCCAATACATAGGATCACCCAATCGGGGACATCCTAAGAGACTGCAGGGGAAAGTTTTTCTGAAACCTGGGGATCGGAGCACAGAATAACCATCACAGAATCAGCTCTGGGGCAACCCACTCCCACAAACTGGTATTGAATACCACAGAGAAAGCAGGATCTAAGCCCAGGCTAGAGAGGATCTATAGACTCAGAGGTCAATTCTGAAACACTGCCACCCAGGGGATGACTCACAAATTTACCCTCGCATAATCACAAAATAATAAAGAGATTAAGACCTGCTTAAAAACCAGGACTGGCTTAAAGCACTGAGCAGCAGTGGAACAAAGGGAACTGCAATATCGTCCTGACTGGGAAACAGGGGTACCAAATAGAACAACAGAGGAAGTGATGACCTCCACTATGACCCATTCTATTCTTTTTTTTTTTCATCTTTTAATTAAAAAACTAATTTTTTCTTTTTTCCTCAATTGATTTTACCTTTTTAATTATTACATTTTTATTTTCAACCAGCCAGTATTTTTACTACTACTATTTTACCTTTTTGAAAAAAAAAAGAAGTGTCATTTTATATTCTCTTTATTTTACTTTGGATTAGAGTTCTACATTCTATTTTCAGCTTTCCTTTAGCATTATTTTACTCAACCTCAACTCTACCTTTATGCCAACATTCTCTTCCTAACTTTTCCCATTTTGTTGTCTTGTTTTTCTTATTCTTTTCCAACTTTAGATTTTCCCTATTCTTTCTTTTTACCTGCTTAAGACTTCACCCCACACATATATCTAATTTCTAATTCCCTACTCCAAGTCCATCCACACCTCTCTCTTCTGTCTTCAATATCCAAAAAAATTGTTTTTCTCTATGTCCTTTTGTTATTGTTTGCTTAAACAGTGATTATATCAATTTTTATACTTTTTTGTGAGATTGCTTTTGCTTATTCTACTTGTTTTATTTTGCTTTTTGTTTGCTTTGTTTTTGTTTGCTTTTTACCTGTTTTCCCTCACCTATCTTGATATTAGTTGTTATTTGTAATTTGTATTAATCTCCAGGTACTTGTTGCTGGTATTTGTTGGGATTAGTGGCTGTTCTATTGGAGTTTTCTCCATATATATATATATATATATATATATATATATATATATATATATGTAATTTGTTCCCATTTTCTTTCTATTCTCTTTCTTTTCTCTCTTACCTTTTTATTCTTTCTTCTTCTTTTTTCCTCCTTTTTCTCCCATGTCCCAAATTCATTTTGGCACTTCTTTCTTTTCTTTTTTTCTCCTTTCTCTCTTATTTTTTCTCTACTTACCCCTAATTTGTCTTTCAATGGTGGTCACCTTATTTGTGGTTATTAACATCATGAACACATTTCTCTTCAGTGCCTTGTGTGTTGTACCTGGTCATGTTGTATTTTGTGCCTTTAAATCAACGCAGGAGAAAGAACTACATAACCAGACAACAGAGAAGAAAGACCTTGGGCAGACAAAGAAACAGACCACATATGAAAGAAAAGCAGGCATCACCAGAAAAGGAAGTAAATGAAATAGAAGCAAACAACCTGCCAGAGAAAGAGTTCAGAGAAATGGTCATAAGGTGGATGAAAAAAATGGAAGACAAATTTAACAATATGAGAACAAAGAGGAAGTTATAAAGAATCAAGAAGAAATGAAAAATGACATTGCTGCTGTAAAGAACTCAATAGAAAGCATCAAAAGTAGACTAGAAGAAGAATAGGACTGCATCAGTGAGCTAGAAGACAAGGTAGGAAAAAATACCCAAGTACAGAGCCTCTAGAAAAAAAAAAATTAAAAAGCAAGAGGAGAGCCTAAGGGAACTTTGGGATAACACAAAACAAAACAATATCTACATAATTGGGGTTCCAGAAAGAGTGAAAACTGAACAAGGAATAGAAAACCTGTTTGAAGAAATAATGACAGAAAACTTCCCTGATATAGGAAGGTAAAAACCCACACAAATCCAAGAAGTTCATAGAGTCCCAAGCAAAATGAACCCCAAAAAACTGACACCCAGGCACATAGTAATTAAATTGGCAAACATCAATGACAAAATAAGAATCTTAAAAGCAGCCAGAGAGAAACAGAAAGTTATCTACAAGGAAATCCCCATCAAACTAGCAACTGATTTCTCAACAGAAACTCATCAGGCCACAAGGGAATGGAATGAAATATACAAAGTCCTACAAAGGAAGGGTCTAAATCTAAGAATACTGTACCCAGCAAGGATTTCAATCAAAATTGAAGGTGAAATCAGGAGCTTCACAGACAAAGAAGGACTAAGGGAATACATTACCACCAAACCAGCAAAGCAAGAAATGTTAAAGGGTCTGCTATAAAAAAAGAAATAGGAAGTGAAGAGGGAAAACAGGGGTAAAGAATAAAAATGGTGACAGATAAGTACCTATCAATAATACCTTTAAATGTTAGAAGAAAACAAAGGAGTAAATCCTCAAAGGTTATTTTGGAAACATTTAAGAGCCTTTGAACTATGGTATATCAGAATCTAAATCTGAGTCCCATCTTCTTTTGGAATCTATCCTGCAGTCTAAAAAAATTCTTTCTCAAGGTAATTCTTTCAAAGAAAATGAAAAACTGGCAGATATTTCCCTCGTGGAAAGGATGGTTCAAAAGAGATTTAACTAATAAGTTTGAGAATTAAACATAGAAAAATGTAAGTTAGAAACAAAATAATTTTTTAATTTTAATATTTATATCTAGAGCTATGAAATAATTTCCAAAGGAAGTACAAAAGTCAATAATTATCATTTAAATTTCAACTGGCCAAAGAATTCAGGAACAAACAAAAGAGAATGCTCTTTCCATGGTTCTCAGAAGTACCTTAGTTCCCTTCCATCTGTGCTTCTTATGGCAATGCTTATGTATGTACCTCTTTCAAAACAAGAACTGAGGGGACCCATTATAGGTCTGAAGTCTTACTGAGACTAAAGGCAACCATGGGCTTTGTGAAGGAGAAGAGGTACTTTTCATCTTGGAGAAACTCTTTACCTCATCTACAGCATGGTATCCTGGTCTTACAGTGCCACGGATGTGATCTACAGTCTTATGTTTATCATGTAGAAACCCACAGTTTAAAAAAATAGGAGAGAGAGACAATAGGACAAAACACTTTGCTTAGCCAAGTCACCAAACCAAAGCTAATAATTAATATAACTGCAGTTTCAGCCTCTCTCAGGAATGGAATGTTAAACTAATCAGTCTGAAGTTTCCTGAACATCACTGGTGAGGCAAAATCTTCTTGGTAAAACCACTGCCCTTCCCGCCCCCAAAGATGACCTGGTTTAAAAATAATCTTTTCTTTTCTTTGCTAAGAACTCTCCTTTATGTGTTGGGAGAGGCAGGATTGATTGAGCAAACAAAAAAGAGGGAGATGGGGGGAGGGAGAACTCTGGACAGTTAAAAAGTGGGTAAATAAAGATGTGGGAAAATAAAATAAAGGTGGCAGGGGGGGGGGAGGATTCCCCTACCATACCCTTTTGCCTCTAAAAGCCTTGTGTTTTGTACAGCCACTCAGAACTTTCTTTAGGTAGGAAACTTCCCTGTTCATGAATCACTTAATAAAGCCAATTATATATTCAAATTTACTTGGTTGAATTTTGTTTTTTAGTTCTATACTTAAGGAAGTATTAGGGAGTCATATAAGAGGTAGTACACTATAGTAATCGATGTAAATTTATATTACCTTTTTTTGTGGAAGCACCCTAAATAGAGTAGTAAGGACCCTATGAACAAAATGTTGCTGTAGAAACTTGGCAAACTACAATGCAGAGAGACAATATAAAATCATGCTATTCTATAATTATTGTGAGTTTAGAATAAACTAACTTAAAATTATTAGAGGCATTATTTAATTGGTATGAGTAATAATGCTACATTGCAACCAAATAAAAATTCTGCAAGCTACTCATGAGTTTTATGATTTATATTAAATTATAACATTGAATCCATATATATATTTAAATTTTATTATAAATACTACCAGTTACAAATAAAAAGCTCCTTTAACTTTTACCAGTTAAATAATAAGACTCACTGAAGAATGCTATTAAAATTTCATATCCTGGGTCACCAGGGAGCCCATCACATAGGATGCTGTTTTGATAGACAGCCTAAAACAACCACACTTAGGTTCTTACCTTGTGGGAAAAATGACCAAGGAATAAGCTCTCGGTAACTACAGTATTTGCATCACTTTCCAAAATATCAATTCCAAAATCTCTGCATAAGTAAACTCGGAAATTTCTCAAATGAAGATTGCTACTTCTAAAAATCTGTTAAAAACAAAACAAAACAAAAAATCAGCATATGCTATGGCAAAGATCTCAGGCTTGGCTTGGCTGGCAGATTTCAGATAACTTCTTAATTATTAATCAAGTATAAATAAGCATGTTTTTGCAAATCAGTATCTGCACAGACATCCCAAAGTTGCCGTGAGGTCGGCAATAACTAGTCCTCTTTAGTAACACCCCCTCTATACTTTTCATTTCTCCTCATAATAACTGATACATTAAAAAGGTCAATGTGAATTCTTCACATTTCTAAAATAAACTTGCTATTTCCTAATCACACAAAATTAGTGGAGAAAAACATAGCTTCCAAGAACCCCAGTATTTAACATTTTCTTCAGTGTAGTATATATTAACTAATATTGTCAGAAAATTGTAAATGTGAAATGAGTAATTGAACATGACTACAAACTCGAAATACATTATGTAAACATATATTTATGACAAGTTATGTTAACAGGCCCAAACTCGGATCAATTATTAACAAAATTAGATTACTAGTTAAAAGAATCCCAGGAATTTGTAGTACAGAACCTTTCATTTTCACATAGGATTTATATTAACTAACTAGGTAATCTTGGAAAAGACATCTAACTTTTCTTTAGGCCTCATTCAACCATCTTTAAACCAGGGTGGAGATCAGGACTAGCCATTAACATAACGGCATCATTCCTTATTCATTAAATAAGGTTATGGCCGCCTTTTCATAGAAATGGTTGCTGAATTTCAAAGTTCCATCATTTCAACGTATGTACATATATGCTTTATGTTTTTTATTATTTATTTACCACAAGCAAATGTCAGGAATTGATATCTTTTTTTAATATTTTTTTTTACTGTTTCACTTCCTTACTGCTGTGTATGTGCTCCATGTGAGTGATGTAGGTGCTTATGTAGGTGGGTTCTGACTTACAGGGAAAATTGTGTTACATAGCACAGTAGGAATGGATCTCTGATGTAACCCAAGGATTTACTGTAGAAAGGGTCTCAGCCCAATTTTTTTTTTAATGGCCCCATGGGAGACAGTAAGACTTAGGCGATGTATGAGGAAACAGATGACCCCATATACTCAGCCAATGAGTAACCGGAAGAAGGACTGAATAAATGGGCTGTGTTCACTGCCCCATTTGAACATGTACAACTGGATAGACACCTGCTCTTGAAAACGTATTAGAAGTCTCATTTTCTCCGTATTTCTGTCTCTGAGTCTGTTATATGAATTTGGGCAGGTAAGCCTTTCTAACTGTTCCAATTTCTCAAAATCTTTGCAATACTTCTTTCCTCTTATAGTCTAGCCATAAGGGTATGAAGTGGTCATATCTCACTGTGGTTTTGCACCTCTAATAACTAATTATGTTGAACATATTTTCATATGCATATTGGTCATTTGTAAATCAGAGAAATGTCTATTCAGATTCTTTGCTCATTTTTAATTAGGTTAATTATATTTTTATCATAAGTTTTCTATTTATTCTAGATATAAGCCCTTTTCATATATGACTTGCAAATATTATTTCCCATTCCATCGGCTGTATTTTCACTTCTTGAAGGGATTCTCTGAAACATATATTTTTAATTTTGATAAAGTTAAACTTATCTATTTTTTCTTTTGTTCCTTGTTCTTTTAATATCATATCCAAGGATCTATTGCTTAATCCAAAATTGTAAAGATTTACTCCTTTGTTTTCTTCTAACAGTTTTATAAATATTTTGCTCTAATGTTTAGGTTTTTGGAGCGTTTTGAGTTAATTTTTGTAAGTAGTATGAGGAAAGGACCCAGCTGATCTCTATTTGTTCCAGCACCATTTGTTGAAAAGATTATTATTTCCTCCATTGATTGGTCTTGGCATCCTTGTCAAAAATCAGTTGACCATAGTATGGTGTATTTCTGGACTCAATTCTATATTATTGAACTATATTTCTATCTTTGTGTCAATGCCATACTATCTAAATGTGCTATTGCTTTATAGTATGGTTTGAAATAAGGAAGTATAAGTCCACCTTTTTTTTTTTCAGATTGTCTTGGGGGCAGTTACTTTAAAAAATTTCCTGCTATCCTGTTAATTACTTACCTTTATTTTAGTCATAACAGTGATGTTCCAAAAGCATTCTCATTATTTTAATGATTTCCCTTTAATATTTTTGTTTCATGGGGTTATTTCCTCTAGAATAAGGTTATTAAAGGGCACAGAGATAGAATTTAAGCTTCTGCAATGCATGATTGCTTCTCTGCTTAAGAGGGCACTTAAAAATGTTTCTACTAGATTCTCACCCCTACATTTATAGTGCTTATTGAAAACAAGGGACATTATAAAATTAAATGAGAATACTAAATATAATTGGAAATCCCTGGGTTAACTATCTAATTACATGTTTGGGGGCTATCTCCATGCAAAATTATCTTTCTCTTGTTGGATATATAAAGTCAATATCTAATGTTTTTATTGTGACTTAATTTTACGTTTTATTCTGTTTCCTGAGTGCCCTGTAAACATAGTTCTTCATCTATGTATGTATCTTAGGCTTCAGATTTCTAAGTGGCAGAGACCAAGTATATGTAATGTTCTCTGTGTTGCACCAAAGAGTGACGCTGGATAATTTTATATGTTGCTGATAACAGTATATAAGCAAAGCTTACCTGTAAGAAATCCCTGTGATAATGAAAGGTAAATGACTGAATATGAACTTGTCTCCCTTTTGAACAAAATAGAAGAAAATTTGACTCATTGATAAAAGTAAACAAAGCACTTTGAACTGGAATTTTTGTGTTCCAATGATAAATAGATTATAAAGTTTTTATCTAACAGCTCTCATCCATCCTAAGATCTTCTTCTTATGATTGAAATATGTATTAGCCAAGATATTAGCAAATGCACAACATGTGGAGTCTGTATTCTATAACTGATTGTGCCACTAACTATGTGAACATTACAAATTCATTTGCTTTCTGAGTTTTAATTTTTTAATAACTAAATAGGCATGGTAAGGGAGAAATGGACTTTTATGATCCCTCCTGGTGGTAAATCTTGACAGTAATTCTGACGTTCTCTATTACAGCTGCTTAAAAGTCTCCATAAAGGAAGTCAACTAACCTTGGCTTAGTAACTAGTAATTTTTTCATTCAACAACTATTCCACATACACCTATAATGCTGTTGGTTCCTTAAAACTATGATGATATTACAATGCTTCCCTCAGCAACAACTCATCTCCCTTTATATAACAATCTATATATATATATAAAAGGCTAAGTGAACATCTGACCAGTCGGTATATATGATGTGCACTGACTACCAGGAGGCAGACAATGCAGGATCTGCTGAGCTGCGGTGACTTCACAGGGCAGTTCTTGGGTGATACACCCTAGAACTAGAGAGGAGGGAACTTGATTCCACCAGGGGCTGCACTATTCCACCGTCAGCCATAAGTACATGAATTACTAGTGTACAATAAATCACCATCAGAAAACAACAGTTTTAATAAGGAGAAAAGAAAAGAAAGAAACTTACCTGCACACCACCTGTACTTCCCCAAACCCTGAAGTTTTGGAAGAGGGTGGGACCAGTGTCATTGTCCCAAGGTGGCTGAAACTTAGGGTAGACAAAGAGCCCACATCTAAAGTGAAACAAAGAGTTAAATTTAATTAGTTTCTGTGTTTCAAATATCCTACTTTTTTTCTCATTGGAAAATATTAAAGTAAAAGTAATGAATAAATTCTCCCTC
>PVJN01065786.1:0-10168 GCA_004026805.1 Lasiurus borealis
TTATTTTTATTATTTTTAAAAAATATATTTTATTGATTTTTTTTACAGAGAGGAAAGGAGAGGGATAGAGAGCTAGAAACATCAATGAGAGAGAGACTTCGATCAGCTGCCTCCTGCACACCCCCAACTGGGGATGTGCCCACAACCAAGGTACATGCCCTTGACCAGAATCGAACCTGGGTCCTTTCGGTCTGCAGGCTGATGCTCTATCCACTGAGCCACACCGGTTTTGGCTACATGGGAGTTTTTAGACACGCGGCTTCACCCGGGGCCTCAGTCTTCCCCCCCCCCGGAAATGGGGCTGGCACATGCTCGGGGTTTGCCAGGGAAGGCTGCAGCGCCGGGCGTACAACCAGCAGTGTCTGCTCCTCTCTGGACACCGCCGCCAGCCGGCCCTCCTGAGCCACAGCTGCTCCCCGTCTTACCCCAGGAGACGGCCCAGAGAGGTGCAGTCACTGGCCCAAAGTCACACAGCTAGGAAGGCGCCGAGCTGGGAGGCCAGAAGCTGATTCCTCACCCTCCTCAGAGGGAAGGGGAGCTGGGCTCACTGTGGTTGCACTCTGACAGCCGGACGGACGGCGCAGGACATTCCTCTTCCCTGACATCCAGAGATCCCGTTGTGTGGGGACTCATTCTTACCTCGAGGGGGGCCTGCCCTGCCCCCAACCGCCTCTCCAAAGGCCGGCTCCCCGCCATTCAGGTTTCCCTTGGCCACCCTCGGCTGTGGACACCCAGGTGCCCCCAGGGAAGGGCACAGAGGAAGGAACAGGAGACCTTTTACCTGGTAGCCTCCTCATACCTTTTTACTCTTGAACCGAGTGAATGGAACTATTTACCCAAAACATATCAGAGCCACAGGTGAAAACACGTAACCCGTGTTACCAGCCGCGAACAGGTGTGTGGCAGAGACAGCCTTGGCAGGGGGAGGGCCCCGGGAGAGCAGTGGGCCAGGTGTGGGCTGGACGTGTCCACCTGTCTGTCCCCCTCCAGGCATTTCACTCCAGGAGGGGCTCTGGGGAGGCTAGGCTGTGACCTGGTGGCACCTGCCCTTGGAGCTCCAACTCCCAGCACATTCCCCCCCCCCACCTTATGCCCAGGAAGGGACCCTGCCCTCTGTGTTGCCAAGGTGCCCAGGACAGAGCCACTGCCCAGCTCTCTCAGGGACTGGAGAGGGAAGGGCAGTGAGCAGGGGGAGGCCAGGTCTCCGTCGCTCCCTCCAGGCCTGAGCACAGACAGACACTGACCACCGTGGGGGCCCGGCTGGCCTGTGGGGCTCCCACAGGGACCTTGTGGTGGCGAAGGAAGGAAGTGAGATTGGGGAAGCAGCTGCCCTGGGGACCGCACAGCCTCCTCTCCGCTCCCGTGCCGAGTCTTTTCCAGCCAGGGCTCAGGAATCTGGAGAAGGCTGCACACGGATGGAGACACGAGCCACAAAAATACCCATTGAGAAGGCACGGGGCACCAGGCCGAAACCCTTCTCTAGTGGAGCAGGCTCACCAAATCTCGGGACCCTCGGCTTTTTATTTACACATTAGGCGCCTCGTGCAGGAAATTCGTGCAAGAGGAGGCTTCCTTCCCCCTGCGGCTGGCAGGTACTCCAGACCAGGTTTTTTCCTCACAGCCCCAGAAGGTCATCCAGAAGGTCTAATTAGCATATTCTGCCTTTATGATTTCAGGTTTTGTCCTTTAGCAAACATACACATCAAAGGTAAAGGTTTGGTAAACAGGGAAAGATTATCTGGTTAGGAAAACCCCTGCCTGGGCCATGCAGGCAACACGGCCTCCACAGAACAATTGGCCCGTTGCTTTTAGCCCCAAGGCCCATCAGCCTTCTGCAGGACTTCTTGCATAATTATGACCTGCGGGCCTCGTGACCTCCAGCACTCCTGGGCAGTGGCGAGGGGCCTTTCAAGGTGGGGGCTGTCCCCGTGTGTAAGGGATCCCGTGAGGTGCAGGGCCAGGCAGGAAGGGACCTGCAGCCGGGGGACAGGGTTCAGGCCTAGCTCTGCCCTTTCCAGCCACGAGACTGTAGGCCAGGTCCTGGGCCTCTCTGTGCCTCAGTTTTCCCAGCTGTGAAATGGGGCGCTGTCTGTGACGCCCAGGCTGGGGAGGGTGACATAAAAGCCAGCCATAAAGCCAGGTGCCTGGCCCCAGTCTCAGGGGCCTGGGCAGTTCGTGGTCTGCGAGAAAAAGCAGGGAAGACCCTGGGTGCCAGGTGAGGGGAACCCCAGGTGGCAGCAAAGCCCGAGGTGAGTGGGGCAGCGCGTGGGGAGGCCCCAGGAGGACGGAGCGGCCTCCCCGCAGGACAGGGGAGCACTGAGGCGGAGACCACGCTGTCCCCCCGAGCTTCCAGGTTCGGAGACAGGAAGTCAGATTTCCTGGCAGGAACTCCATGCCCGGCGGGCCTAGTGCGTGTTCCTGTGAGCCCCGCCGCCATGGGGGCTGGAGTCGGTTTCCCAAGGCCACGTCGGGAGGAGCCGCTCCTCACGAGGGTGCGGGCGGGAGGCCGGAGGCCCCGGGGCTGGCTGAGGTGGGTGCTTCAGGCCCAGGGTTCCGGCCATTGGCCACGCTGCCCCAGGGGTGGGTGGGGGCTGTGCCCAGGACCCCGCCACCCGCCCTGTTACAGGTCCCACGAGGCCCTGCAGAGCCCGGAGAAGTTGGCTCCTGTGGTCCAGGCCCAGCGTGGGCTCGGCCCTGGCTCCGGAGTGCTTCCGGGCTCGCTGGCCAAGTTGTCTGGCTAATAAGGAAACCTGTGAGTGTGAATGTGTGCGAGTGTGTGTATGTGAGCGTGTGTGTGTCCCTGGAATGTGCTGGGCCTGGTCCCCATGGAGGATGGGGGGTCCGTGCCAGGTGTCTGGGGTCCTCCTGGGACAGGACAGCCTGGGAGCCCCGGTGCCCCTCCAGCAGGCTGCTGGTCCTGCCTCTGCCTGGCACCCTCCTCCCTGGCGGTGCCCTCTCCTCCCTCCGCAGGCTCTCCCCCCCCCCCCCAGTGCCCATGTTCCTGGGCTCCTCCATGGACAGGGTTGTCCTTCTGGCCATCCCTGAGCTGAGGGGCCCAGAGTCGGGGCCTGCTCCCTGATGTTTGGGGGCTCCAGTCCTGGGGTAAGCCCAGCCTGGGCTCGCACCCTCTGCGGGCCCCTCCCCGTGGTGGACGATCCAGACCACCTGTGCAGGCACCTGGTGCAAGGCAGGGCCAGCTCTCACTCTGCTGGGTGACCACCCTCCCTCCCCACACACAGGACTGCTTTCCAGTGGCAGTTCTGGAATATTCCCTGCCCCTCCCCAACCTGGAACCTGAGAACTCCAACCTTTCCTCTTCCTCATTCCACCCCACCCCATCCCACCCCACCTGATTCCCACCAGGAAAGTCTGGGCATTCCCCCCCCCCCCCCCCACCTCTAGCCCCTGAGCACCATGGAGGGGGCAGCCCTGGTACCTGCTCCCGCCCCCTGGGGCCCCACCAGCACTCAGCCCCGGCCTCTGCTCAGTGCCGCCTGCCCTCGGGAGGTGGGCCTGGCCCCAGAGGTCAGCTGAGGCCCCGCAGGCAAGTCCGGCCCCGCAGTCCCCGCTCCCTCCCGCAGCCGCGGTCAGGGCCAGGCTGGGAGCCAGTGGGGAAATGGGGAGCCTACTGCTGCCTGTCCCTGTGTCTCCTGTCAACCCCTCACCTCCACGCCCAGGTTCCTGCCCGGCTGAGGTTGCCAATGCAAATGGGGTTCCCAGCAGCCTCGCCCGGAAGGCTGGAGTCCAATTTCCCCAAAGGCTTTTTGGCTTCCGGTGAGATGATGGGGTGAGGAGGGTGCAGGTGCCCAGTGGAGGGATCTCCTTTCAGCCGCCCCTCCGAGCCCAGGCCTGTGGCGTCAGGCCCTCCCCCCAACTCACCCCAGAATCTCACTTGAAGGCTCACGTGTCTAACCGGTCCCTTACACGCACAGCCAACCTTGGCGTTTCCTGGTCTCCCGGCCCCGCTCAGTGGAGCTCCCACAGGGAGGCGGCGAACCCCGGATTCCAGGGCAGAAGCGGGGCCTTCCCAGCTCGGGGCCGGCCTCCGTCTCTGCGGCCAGGAACCGGGGCCACAGAACCTTCCCGGCCCAGCGGGACCCGGGCCTCCGGCTCCCAGCCATCGCGCCTGCCTTTCTCAGGGGAGCGCTGTCACCGTGTTTATTTTGTAAAACTCTGCGTCTCGCCTGGGACGGGGAGGTGCCGGCCAGCAGGGCCCCTGCCCCACGCTCCCCCGCAGATGCCGGAGATGCCTGTCCTGGCGGTTCCTGCTGGCCCAGCGCCTCGGGGGCTGAGGAGGGAGGTTCCTGTCGCTGGGCTCGGAGGGGGCAGGGCTGGGAGTGCCTCCCCGGACTCCTCGAGGGGGGCTCAGGCCTGGGGGACAGTGGCCCCCCCAGGTCAGCTCGGCTCGGCCCGGAGGGAGCGCTAGATACAGGTGAGGAGCACGTCCACGGAGGGGGGCACGGGGATCTCGGCGAAGAGCTCGCGGCCCCCGGGGGTGGGGGTGCGGGCGCGGCCCGCCCTCAGCAGGTCCCGGGCGCGCTGCAGGAGGCGCTGGTTCCTCCGGCGGCCCAGTCGACGCAGCGCCAGGATGGCCAGCACGTGCTCCCGCCTGCGGAGACACCACCCTGGCTGGAGACCCAGCACCTCCAGGGACCACCCCCCCCCAGGCCCCGGTGAGGGGAACCCCTGCTGGGGCTGGTCTGAGAGAGGCAGGGGGTGGGGGGGACTGGAGGGGGCAGCGCTTCTGGAGGAGCTGGCTGGCCGTGGAGGGTCCGGCAGGTGGAGGGAAGGGGCGCCAGCTGGGGAGCCGGCCTGGGCAGAGTTCAGGAACGCTGGGGTGGGGAGGAGTGGGGAGGAGGGGTCTGTGTGCAGCGGCCAGGGGGGTGGGCCGGGGCATCGTGGGTCCGGGGTCAGGCGGGCCGTCCTGAGAGCACTGTGCAGGGAGCCCAGCCAGGCAGCAAGGAGAACGGCCAGTGGAGGCGGGGGAGTGCGGGTGGGGGGGAGTGGAGGCCTCGTCCCTTCCCGGCCTGGCACCGCGCCTCCAGGAGCCTGGGAGGACAGGGCCCCTGAGGGTAGGGGAACCCCACGGGGCCAGGAGGGGAGCCCCAGAGCCCTGAGGGCGGCCACTCTGAGTCAGGGAGAGTCAACCAGGGCAGGAATGCTCCGGCTGGGAACCCTGCACCCTACCACCCCAGCTCCAAGGCCATGACCTGGGATTCCCAGGGTTTCATGACTCACCCCTCCACTCCCCCACCCCCAAACAAAGCCTCCTTCCTCCTGGCAGGGCTTCCAGAAAGGACTTTGTTCCCCATAATTCCCCCCGGGGGGGGGCGGCAGGGGGGTTGGGGAGGACATGTCTCCACCATCAGACCCTGAAGAGGGGCAGGATCCCACTCAGATTCCAGGAGCACCCCACCCCTCCCCACAGGATGGAGTGAAACTACAGAGAACGGATGATGAGGCAGGGGAACCCCCTTTCCAGGCGCCCCCTCCCCTCCCGTGTGCTCGCATCACCCTCAGGCTCCTCGCCTGCCCCCCTAAGCCTCAGGGATGGGGTCCTCGGGAAGGCACGGAGCCCCCGCCCAGGCCCGCAGCGCTGTGGGAAGCCCGGGCGGCAGCGGGGTACACAGACCTGATGTCGGGGTAGCCCCCGATGAGCGCCTCCAGGTGCCGCTGGATGTCGTCTTTGTAGGTCTCCCCCAGGATGTCCGCCACGCAGGGGACCGCCTGGTCCAGCCACGCGGCCTCCGAGCCCTGCGGAGGCAGGGAGACGAGCCTGTGGGGCTGGGGCACCCCACGGGGCCCGGAGGGGAGCCGCTGCCTGCAGCACCCACCCCCCTATAGGGCCCCGCTGCCTTCCCGAAGCCCCCCACCCGCGACCTCTTCCCGGGGCTGCGCCGGCAGACTGGCCACAGCGCAGCAGCCATCACCTGCACCTGACCGGGCACAGCTCGGGGTCAGAGGGTAAACTGAGGCCAGCGGAAGTGCTGCCTGCAGGAAGGCCCGGGGAGGCGTGGAGGTGTCGGGAGGGGGCCCTGCCCATCAGCTGCAGCTTCGATGCTCGCTCTCGGAGCCCCACCAAAGGTATGTAAATGTATGCAAATACATGCAAATCTACATGAGGCCCCGCCCCTCGTGCAGCTGCCCAGCTGTGAGTCCAGGGTCCTGGGAGGAGAGGGGCGGGGAGGCCGGCCGGCCGGCAGCCGCTCACCAGGCCCCGGAAGGTGTCGCCGATGGCCTGCGCGTCCAGGCCCATCTTCTGGGAGCAGGTCAGGCGCTCGGCGCCCCGGAACCGCTCGCGTGGCCTCAGCGCCTGCGTCAGGTACTCGCGGACCACGTAGCGGTGCGCCTCCTGCAGCGTCTCCTGGGCGGGCAGGCGGGCGGGGCGGGCAGGTCAGGGTCCCCGCGGCTTTGGGCAGGAACCCCCCCACCCGGGGCCACGCTCCTCCCACGTACCTGCGCGTGAGGTGGCGCCACGCGCTCCAGGTGGCCGGCAAAGGCCACCACCTTGTCCAGGAGGGGCCGCAGCGCGTCCTGCGTCAGCCAGGCCTTGGTGCACAGGAGCCTGAAGAGCGGCTGGGCGAGGACCGGGGGTGTCTTCCAACTGCGCCCTCCCAGCCGCTAGCGCCTCCCCTGGGAGCCTGGCGGGGCTCCTGACAGCCAGGCAGGCCCAGGCCAGTCTGTCAACAGGAAGAAACCCCGGGGGTCTCTCTGACCCCCTTCTCCACACAGTGCCTGGGCATCCCCACTGCATCTGCCACCCGGCTTTCGCAGGAACTGAGGGCTCCAGGGGCTGGGGGTGGGTTTGAGTCTGGAGCCAGGTCCTGCTGAGCAAGGGCCTGGTGTCTTTCTTTTTTATTTGATTTTATTTTTATTGTCTTAAGTGACACATTTTTAAAAAATGCATTTTTCTTATTGATTTCAGAGAGGAATGGGGGGGGGGGAGAGAGAAACATCAATGAGAGAGAATCATGGATCTGCTGCCTCCTGCACACCCCCTACTAGGGATGGAGCCTGCAACCTGGACATGGGCCCTTGATCAGAATCAAACCTAGGACCCTTCAGCCTGCAGGCAGGCACTCTATCCACTGAGCCAAACTGGCTAAGGCTTTTTTCTTTAAAAAAAAGAATATATACAGGGTATATATTTTTAATTGATTTCAGAGAAGGGAGAGGGGAGACAGAGAATCATTGATAGACTGCCTGGGGAGGGAGCCTGCCACCCAGGCCTGTGCCCTGACCGGGAATGGAACCAGGCCCTGGTTCCTAGGTCCATGCTCGACCACTGAGCCATACCGGCCTGGTTCCTTGACCTACAGTCTCCAGGAAGTGGAGACTGGCCACATCTGCCCAGCCGGCACCTTGTCTGGGTCACCTGCCCCACACCGCCCCTGAAACTGCCTTTGGGCCCCAGGGGGCAGGGGGCAGGGGGCACTCACTGGTTAAGGGAAGTAGGCCGAGAGGCCCATGCCACTCACCTGCACCTCGCGCTGCAAACCCTGGAGCAGCCGCTTCTGGAAGATGCCGGTGGCAGCCACGAGGGGCTGCTCCAGCTCTGTGAAGGCTTCTGGGAACCTGGCCAGAAGGTTGGTCCTGGGGAGGGGCCAGGACAGGTTACTAAGTAGCAAGGGTGGGACAAGGCCGGGCAGGGCAGGGGCAGGGCAGGGCAGGCGGGCGGGCCAGGTGCCATGCAGCTTCATTCCCTTAGACCATAATGCAAAGGGCCGAGGGCCACGCAGGGAAGTAACCCTGGGAGCAGAGCCACGTGCGTGGACGGCACCAAAGCCCAGGAGCCAGTCGTGGAAGCGCAGGTCCGGGGCATGGGGGTGGGGGACGGGTGGCCCCAAGGCACGCAGTGCTCCCCTGCGGCAGCTCTAGGCCCACAGGGGCCCTCCTCAGAGCCTCAGGACCGCCCCCCTGAAGGTGCCAAGGTCCCATTTCAGTGTGGAGGCCATTGAGGGCGAGGCTCTGCCCAGTGCCCAGTGCCCAGTGCCGGGACACAGAAGGGCAGGCTAACAGGCCATCAGGGGCTGGGCCAGAAGCCACCTGCCCAGGGGTAGAGAACGGTCCCTGGGGCTGAACGCACAAGCCCGACCCAGATTAGAGACAAGAGAGTGGTTTTCTGCCGAAACCGGTGTGGCTCAGCGGATAGAGCATCAGCCTGTGGACTGAAGGGTCCTGGGTTCAATTCTGGTCAAGAGCATGTACCTAGGTTGCGGGGACATCTCCAGTAGGGGGTGTGCAGGAGGCAGCTGATTGATGTTTCTTTCTCGTTGATGTTTCTAACTCTCTATTCCTTTCCCTCCATCTTTGTAAAAAAATCAATAAAAATATACATTTTTTAAAAAAAGAGTAGTTTTCTCATTGCGGCCTTGCTGTAGATTCAGACCGGCCTGGTTCCGGGTCCGGCCGCAGCTCGTACTGGCTGCAGACCACGGAGGGACAGGTGGCATTTCTTTTCTGAGTCTCCCCTTTCCCATCTGTACGCAGGGACGCCCCCCTGGGGGTGAAATGCACCAGGAGGGAAAAGCACTGCACGGTGCCTGGCACACCCCCAGTGTTCCCGAAGCCGCTCTATGCCCGGACCCTCGAAGGCACCGAGTCCCAGGGAGCCAGGGTCTGACCCCCACCGGACAGATCAGGAAAGGAGGTGCAGAAAGCGGAGTGACTTATCTCAAGGCACACAGCCAGCAAGTGGCCGAGCTGGGGTCTGAACCAGCACGGCTCAGTCTGTGTCCACCGCTCAGTCTGTGGCTGCCCACGACCGAGGACACTGAGCCTGGGCCTAGGGTTGAAGGCACAGCATGGGGGCAGCACTGCCAGCCCAGAGGGAGGGCCTCTGGCTTTAGGGGGGTGGGCAGAGGGACCCAGGCCCCACGCCCAGCATAGCCTCGCTTCCCGGAAAAGGCAGTGTCCTCAGGAGAAAGAAGGCTGCTGGGGTTCAGGGAGGAGCGCAGCGGAGCCCCATTTCCAGGGCTCGCGCGCCCCCTGCTGACCGTGCGGGGCACCGCGCCGAGGAGGAGCGGGAGACCCACCTGAGCTCCTCGCAGGCGTTGATGTAGGCGCCCAGGTGCGGCTCGCTCACCGCCTCCGACTCCAGAAACGTCTTTTCAAACCTGCGGGCGGGGCACGCCGAGGCCTGGGGGCGCCTTCCTGGCCGCGCGAGGCCCCGGCCAAACTTGGGGTCTTGGGATGAGGTCCTCCCCCCCCCCCCGCGTCCGGACCCCCCACCCTGAGCAGCCAGGCGGGGCTCTACCCGGGGAGACGCCCTCCACGCGCCCAGGCCGAGGCGGGCCCGCACCTGGGCAGGAAGAGGCCGAGCGCCCGCGCGCAGATCCGCAAGGTGGTGGCCTCCAGCTCCGCCGAGATGGCCCCCGCCGCCTTCTCGTGCTCGGCCACCAGCTGGGAGCGAGGCCGGGCGTGAGCCCCCGCCTGGAGCCCTGCACCCCGAGGCCCCAGGCCCCCAGCCCGCCCTGCTGCCTCAACCTGGGGGCCAACCCTCCCCGCACCCCGCACCATGGCCAACTGGGAGCTGTGGCCTGGCGTCCCCTGCCCGGCCGTGCGACCAGGGGCCCCCCATCCCGCCCCACGTGGGAACTTCAAGCTCCCGTCTGAGCGGGGGAGGGGTACTGGGTTTTATAGCTTTGGGGTGTCCCTACTTTGGGGAGGGAAGAGGAACACCCAAACACCGCCCGCGGCCAAACACAGGTCCCCTCGTCCGCCCCTCCCAGGCCGCACCATGTGGACGTCGATGGACAGCGAGGAGTGGTACCGGCCTTGCAGCACCTCTGGGGCCACGGCGGCTGCCCAGCGGCTCTGCTCCAGCTGCAGGATGTTCTCGAAGCAGCTGGCGATCTTGGTCTGGAGGGGACAGGAGGAGGGTGGGGAAAGGACGCGGTGAGACCCTCCCGGAAGGAGATCGGGGGTGTCCCCTCCTTCAGGAGCCGCACCGCGCGTCCTTGGGGACAAGGACCACCTCGCCAGGGCTCAGGCCGCGCGCGGGGAGCCCTGCATTGCGATTCTGGGCAGCCTGGGCGCGCTCAGCGTGGGCCCGCCCCCTGCCGTCTGGCCACGCCCCTGGTGCCGCCTAGCCACGCCCTTGTCGCTGTCTAGCCACGCCCCCTCACCTCTAGGAAGCTGGTGTAATCGCTCTCCAGTTGGGCCCACA
>PVJN01065787.1:0-10167 GCA_004026805.1 Lasiurus borealis
GGTGACGGCCGAGTCACCACGCTGCACAGACGTGATTCCGCGGGGAGGAGCCTGGCACGTGGCCGCAGACACACCTGATGGCCGGTCTGGATGAGATGCTGTGACACTAGCAGCTGGGGCTCAGGGCCCGTCCCCAGGTCCACCTGCGCGCCCAGGTCTGGAGTCGCTGCTCCAGCAGGTTTAAAGCACGCGGGACACCGGCACATCTGTCCCTCCTTGTGGCCTCGGCTGGTCCTGCTCCCCCTCCCCGTTCAGGCTCGGATCAGGCTGGGAGGTGTCCCTAGGCTCCTGGGCGAGGGCACACACAAACCCATAAAGAGAAGTGATATCGAGTGATAGGATGCGAGATGACGTTCCTTGTTCTTCTTCTTTTTTAAAAAAATATATATTTTATTGATTTTTTACAGAGAGGAAGGGAGAGGGATAGAAAGTTAGAAACATCGATGAGAGAGTGACATGGATCAGCTGCCTCCTGCACGCTCCCAACTGGGGATGTGCCCGCAACCAAGGTACATGCCCTTGACCGGAATCGAACCTGGGACCTTTCAGACCACAGACTGACGCTCTATCAACTGAGCCACACCGGTTTCGGCTCCTTGTTCTTCTTCATGCTCTTCTCCAAAACCATTTATCCCACAAGCATCCACGGAGGACCAGGACTTCTTTAACCACTTCCGTACTGCAGGCGAGTTAGTTTGTTCCAGATCCCCGCTGTCACTGGTAGTGCTGGAAGGAGCATCATATGTGAGTCCTGTGGATGGACATCCGTCATATTGTCCTACTTGTTCCCGTGGGCCAAGGCAACACACAGCCACCACGGTCCCCAACCGTGTCTCAAATTGAACGGACAGTGATATTAAAACATTTCATTAGATGCTTTTTATGCCAAATTAAGCGGCTGCAATTATACTGATATTCACGGTCAGCATTCATATAAAGCTGTTCTAATACTTTCTTTTCCAATTCAGCGTGATTCATGCTTTCATTTGAGGTCACACTGGCTTTCCAGTTTCTGATGGTCTCCCTCATCTGCTGGTGGCTGGGACTCGTTTTTGCCAGAATGTTCCTCCACGAAGGGATTCATTCTCAAATGGGTGGCACCCGACTCTTCTGGACGTTCCTGGCCTGGGGACAAGGTTTTACTTCTCCTTCCACCACCATGGCGTTATCCGCGGGGCGGGCGAGGCTCTGCCCATTCGCTGTGAAGCACCCGGTGCATTAAATCTAGGCTGCACCCCTGCCGCCACGGCCATGGGTTAAAGGGTTCCTGGGTCAGCCGCCTCGGTTTATATTCCGTCCAGTTATAAATAAAAAGGCTGCCAGTGTTTTACAAACGGAACCAACATCTTTACCATAATTCCTGCTGCCGGGAAGGGAGCAGCGCTCGGCGCAGAGCGGGGGCCGACAGTGGAGGCCCGTGTCCCCGTGGGCCCAGCCACGGACCTGTCATTGCGCGGGGAGTTTATCCAGGGAAGCACTGACTCCGTGTTTGTAAAGAACTTCGCTCTTGGAGTCAAAACAAATGTGTCACATTTTGGATTCCCGTTTACGAAATATCTGTTTGGGCTTCTGCTAATTTGGTTTGCCTCGTCATAAAAAAAAATGCTGTCCGAACCGCGGTGCCCATGTCCGTGTCCAAGACACCCGTTGGCACCCGCTACTCGGGCAGTTTCCAGCATCGGGCACGGATGTCCTTAGTCTACGCAGAGCCCCCGGGAGGAGGGCACAGAAACGGCCTTTGCCCGGGAACGGAACCTGTGCAGCCCGCTCCGGGCATCTGAGTTCAGCGCCACCGCTTTATTCATGCCGTTTCTTCAACGGGAAGCAGGCGACACAGTCCACGATGAAGCCGTTACCTACACAGTCACTGCCAGCCTGCTCCCCCCGCCCCAACCTCTGGAAGGGCTGCCCGTGACGGCTCCCATGGATGCCCCGATGCGCCAGGAGCTCTCCCCCGCCGGACAGAGCGCTGCCAACCCAGAGCCAGGGTGTGGCTACCCTGCAGGATCCCTCTGGACTGTCGCAGACCCTGCAGACCCTAGCGCCTCGGTCCTTGGGGCAGGAGGGTCTTGCCATGTAGAAAGGGGGGTGTGAACCTTTCCAGCCCTCCCTCCGAGAGCCACCGGAAGCTCTGGATGCACCCACAGGGCTCTTTCCTGGGGGCCCCTGGAAAACCAGGAGGGGGGTGTGGTGCCCGGCTGGCAGGTGGGGCAGAGAGAGTCCACGTGAGGCCAGGTGCCAGGTGGGCGAGAGGCGTGGCTCGGCGCCGGACCGGGAGGACCAGGGGCTGCGTTTTGGTTGTTGTTGTGTTTTAAGGCCAAGCAACTTGTGACATTTACGGGAACAAAGGCGTTCCAGGAGGCCCACGGCCTTTACGGATGCTGCGAGGTTTCTACAGCAACCGAGGGCTCTCAGGAGACAGTGCCCCGCCCTGGGCCTGCTGGGCCCCGCATTGGGGGTGCCCCCTGCTCCCCCTTACCCCCTGGAGACCCTGTCTCTGTTCCAGGGACCCCCATCAGCTCAGCCGCCCTCCCCTTCCACAGAAGGAGGCTGAGAGCACGGCGCCAGGGCCCGCTCCTGCCGGCAGGAAGTTTAACATGCAGACGCGCATCCCCAGCCCCAGAGGAGGGCTCTGGAAGCCCCAGAAACAGATGCCGGGGGGCGTGGGGGGGGGACGCCTGGCCCTCGGAGCGGCGGAGCGGGGAGGAGGCCCGGCGTTATCTCTGACCGCTCGGCGTGCGGGGTCCTGACAATGCCCAGCGCTGCCCGGAGCAGCTGCTCCCGGTACGAGCTGCGTGCCATTCTGCGGGGGGAGCGGGGCTCTTCGAGGATGACTTGTGTGACACCTGACAGCTTTCGGGGCCGCTGGTCCCCCGGCTCCGCGGCTCTAAGACCCGAGCCATCTGGCGCCTCTCACTTCCAAAGCCGGGGGCCCGGAATGTAAAGCAGGAAAAGGAGAGATTTTTTTTTTAAGAAAGAAGCCAGACCACCTGCTTTGAATAATGACAAGCGAAGTCCCTCCTATTCGAATCTACACCCCACTCCCTTCTGTCTTCCAGGCGGCAGCCTCATCTGTGTTTTTAAAACAATAGCGTGATGCCACCCCACTTCCTAAAGCCTTCCCATGGCCCCTCTGCTCTTCTAAACGCCACATCACCCCTCCCCTCCCCAGGAAGCCTGCCAGGCTCAGCTCCTTCCCCCCAGCCCAGCTTCCCCTTTCCTCACTGCCCCTTCACTATGCCTCCTCCGAGGACACTGGAGTACCCTGACCGGCTTTCCTTCCTCCCCTTCCGTGTGCCTCAGGGCCTTTGCACCTGCCCTCCCTCTGGTGGAATGCCCTCTCCTCTCCTTCTGGCCCTCCCACCCGACTCACTTCTCAGAGAAGCATCACTTCTTCTGAGCTGTCTTCTCTCATCCTCAGGTCAGATCAGAGAGAGAGAGAGAGGGAGGAAGTTAAGTTGGTCTTTATCATGTCCTTCCTTTAGGTTTAGTTTGCTTTTTTTCTTTCTAGTTTCCTGGGGTACAAGGTCCGGTTATAGTTTGAGCGCTTCCTTCTGTTTTGATATGGGCATTAAGAGCTATAACTCTGTACATTTTGGTCAATTACCTTTTAAAGAGCAATTTTAAGGCAAGAAAGAGGGGAGTTTACATTTACCCACATTTTTACCATTTTGCTCCTTATTTCTTTGTTTAAATTTGAGCTTTCATCTGGGCACATTTTCCTTGAGCCAGAAGAACCCTAAATTCTCTCAGCTTTTTTGTCTTTATTTCAACTTCAGTTTTGAAGAATCTGTTTACTTAACATAGAATTTTAGGTTGAGTTTTTTTTTCCTCTTCATAATTTAAGATGTTCCATTGTCTTCTAATCTACGGTGTTTATGATGAGAAATCAGCTGCAGTTCCTACCTTTGTAATGTGTCTTTTTATTCCCCTGCCAAATTAAAAGAATTCATTTTTGTTGGTGGCTTTTGATAATCATATTCTGATAGTTCTTGGTGTCCTTTTATTTGTATTTACCCTGTTTCATGTTCAGGTTCACTGAGCTTGGATCTGTGGTTTTATATTTATATATATTTGGGAAAGTCTTGGCCATTATTTCTTCAAAAACTCCTCTGATGCCCTTGCCGCCTCCTATCTCCCACCCCAGTTTATCTTACCCTTTTATGTTATACAGTGGTACCTCGAGATACAAGTGCCCTAACATATGAGATATTTGAGATACGAGCCGTCAAGCGAGCGATTTTTGCTTTGAAATACGAGCAACATTTGAGATAGGAGTAATCGCGTGGATCGGCCGGCTGTACACGACCCACCAGTTTACCTCAACTGGAGCGTCTCATAGTTTCCCATACCTCAAGGTTACGGAACGAATTAAACTCATATCTTGAGGTACCACTGTACTTATCACCCCTAATCACTCCCCTGCTGGCCTGATTACCCCCAACTGCCCTCCCTTGCAGGCTTGGTCCCTCCCAACTGCCCTCCCCTGCTGGCCATCTTGTGGTGGCCATCTTGTGTCCACATGGGGCCAGGATCTTTTGACCACATGGGGGCAATCATCTTGTGTGTCAGAGTGATGGTCAATCTGCATATTACTCTTTTATTAGATAGGCTAGAGGTCTGGTGCATGGGTGGGGGCCAGCCGGTTTGCCAGCTGCTTTAGTTTGAGCAGTTTCTATTGCTATATCTTTAAGTTCATGCATCATTCTTCCAGGTTTAATCTGCTATTCAGCCCATTGCAGTACTGGACTCTACAATGGTCCCAAAGTCTCAGCCTCCTGTTGTGCACCCCCTGTGTAACCCCGCCTCTTTTCTGTGAGCGGATTGGTGACTTGTTTCAGGAGGATATACCACGGGCCATGGAATATCACTCCTGCGATTAGCTTACAAGAGACTGCCATTTAGGTTTTGCTAGCAAACTCCCCTCGGTGTATTTCTGGTTTGCACACTTTGGTGAAACACGCTGCCACATTGGGAAGATCCATATGGCAAGGAACTGAAGGTGACCTCTGGCTGAAGACCAGCCAGGAACGGAAGCCCTCAGTCCAACATCTCTCAAGGAACCGAATGCTTACCGCCACCCAGAATGCTCCGGGGCACCTCCTCCTCAGCTGAGCTTTCAGATGAGCCCTCAGCCCTGATGGGCATGCTGACCGCAGCCTCGGGAAAGACCCTGAAAAGAGGACTCTGCTAAACCACCGGCTGGACTCCCGACCCACAGGAACCGTGAGAGAATGAATGTGTGTTGTTTTAAGCGACTAAATTTGTGGTAATTTTTAAGATATCAGTCAGTAACTAATACCTTTATCTGGTGAAATTTTCACTTTAGATATTGTATTTTCCAATTATAAAAGTTCTATTTGGTGCGTTTTCTATCTTGTGGTTCTCTCCTCACACTGTTCATCTTTGCCTTTAAATCTCAGAGGATATTTACAATAGCTGTTTAAAAGCCCTTATCTTCTAATTCCATATCTGTGTTAGGTTGGGTTCCATTTCCACCGCCTGATTTTTATCCTGGATATGGGTCATGTTTTCCCATTTCTTTAGTTGTTTAATAACGTTTGACTGAACGCAGGACACCGAGTGTGGCTTTTGCTGCGCTGTTTTAAGATAAATGTTGAATTTTATTCGGCAGACACTTGCAGATCAGCTTGCTCACGTTGAGAGTTGCTTTTATGCTTTGCTAGGGGTCAAAGGGTCTGGAGCATTCTTTGCTCCAGGGAGAGGTTGGCCCTGTTAATGCAGGTGTGATCCTTCTGATTGCCTCAGGTGTGGAATAGCATCTCTTCCCCCAGCCTCATCCAAACGTGGCCACTCCCGTTTCTGTGTAAGTGCTGAGGACATGTTAGCCGACCTCATGGAGTGTCACCTCACACACACTCAGCTTCGTGTTTAGCAGAAGATTCAAGGGGACCCACCACACAGATCTTCGCGCCTCTTTCTCTGCTTCTCTCCTTCTCTCCAGAGTTCTCTGCTCACTAAGGCCCAGTGGCCTCCCCAAACTCCAATCTCCATCTCCTCAGCTCAGCGAGCCCGCACGGTTACCCCATTCTCACGCTCCTGGACAAAGGCCCCCCAGAAGCCAGAGCTCATCTTGCTTCTTCCTTTTGGCTATCACAGGCCTGCGTGTCTGCCGCCCAGTGTCTGTCAACAGTCGGGTCACGTATTTGGTCCAGGATCTAGTTGGCGTTTCAGCGGGATGGAAAATTTGCTACGAGTTCCTCTGTCGTGGCCTTTAGAGGTCTCGGGGCATTTTCAGGGATGGACAGCAGGGATGGGATCAGCCTGAACTCTGCCTTCACAGCCCTCTTCGCACCGAGCTCTGACATGCGGTGAAGAGCTCACACCCAGCCCACGCGTGCAGGTGCTCCACAGGGATGTTGTGGTGACTGCACGGACAGCGCAGGAGTCCAGCTGCTCAGAGGAAGCCCATCGTCACCACACCCAGTGGCCTGAGGATTCGGAGGCCCTGTTTCCTGTCCCAGTGCTGGTCCTGGGAGGCAGCATCCAGGAAGCCAGGACTGCTGCTCAGAGTTACTGCTAGAGACTTGGGTTAATTCATGTGTACATGTCAGCATTTTATCTTATTACCAGAGGCCCAGTGTACAAAATTTATGCATGGGGGAAGAGGGGGTGTCCCTCAGCCCAGCCAGCACCCTTTCCAATCTGGGACCCCTTGAGGGATGTCCAACTGCCTGTTTAGGCCCGATCCTAGAAGCCTCCCTGCTGGCTCCCAACTACTTACCTGCCTGCCTTCCTGATTGCCCCTAACCACTCCCCTGCTAGCCTGATTGATGCCTAACTATTTCTCTGCCAGAATGTTTGACCCTAACTGTCCTTCCCTGCAGGCCTGGCTCCCTCTCAACTGCCCTTCCCTACAGGCCTGGTCACCCCTAACTACCCTCCCCTGTAGGCTTGATCCCTTCCAACTGCCCTCCCCTTCTGGCCATCTTGTGGAGGCTATCTTGTGTCCACATGGGGGCAGTCATCTTGTGTGTTGGAGTGATGGTCAATCTGCATATTACTCTTTTATTAGATAGGATAAAGGCCTCGTGCACAGGTGGGGGCCAGCTGGTTTGCCCTGAAGGGTGTCCCTGATCAGGGTGGAAGTTCCCTTGGGGTGTGGGGCAACCTGGGCAAGAGGCCTATGGTGGTTTGCAGGCTGGCCACAACCCCAGACAACCCAAGCGGAGGCCCTGGTATCTGGGATTTATTTATCTTCTATAATGGAAACTCTGTAGCCTTGAGCAAAGGTCAGGGCAGGCCAGGGCGGGTGGGAAGCTTGGCTTCCTCCATTGCCAGGGGCAACCCAAGCCTCTTGCTTGTTCCAGCTCCGTGGCCACTGCCATATTTGTTGGGTTAATCTGCATACTCACTCCTGATTGGATGGTGGGCATGGCTTGTGGGCATAATAGAGGTATGGTCAATTTGCATGTTTCTCTTTTATGAGATAGGACTAGCGAGAGGCTCAGTGTACGAATTTGTGCATGGCTGGGGTCTGGCTGTCCCATCCCGATTGTGACTGATCAGGCCAGACTGGCCAGGGTGAGAGGATGCAGAAGATTGGCCAGCCAGACCCAGAAGGTTGGCCAACCAGATCAGGGCTGGTGGGGCAATAGGATTGGCTAGGGGGAGGAGCCATGCATGGTTGGTTGGCCCTGCCTCCTGGTCAAGAGAACAATTTGAATATTAGCCTTTTATTATATAGGATTATTTTTTTAAATATATATATATTTTTTATTTCAGAGAAAGGAAGGGAGAGGGAGAGAAATATAAATTATTAGAGAGAATCATTGATTGGCTGCCTCCTGCACACCCCTGCTGGCCATCTTGAGGAATCTAGCCTGCAACATTGGCATGTGCCCTGATGGGGAATCGAACCGTGACCTTCTGGTTCATAGGTCAATGCTCAACCACTGAACCATGCCAGCTGGGCTGAATTGACTTTCTATAAACCAAAGCCAGACAGCACGTCCCAGGCATCCTGAGCCAAGGGTCCGACCCTGCGGGACCCATCCAGCAGCCCCTCCTGTGAGTGAAAGAAAGGCGGCTGTGGCCGTGCAGGACAGGAAATGACACGGAGCTGAAACCTGCGGTCTGTTTTTCCCCTTTTAGATCCAGGAGCCAAAATATTGCTAAGGCTTTTTATAAACAAAGATAATGAGTGGTATAATTTATGCAAATTAACGAATGCTGCTGCATTTTTCAGAAATAACATAAACTGCATTATTTATTTGACGTACCTTTTAGAATAAAAATAATTATAGTTGGATATTATACCTAACAGGTCTCTCCCGTTGTTTTCTCATTAGTGTGGGTGGTTTTGAATAGGAAACAGATTCAGTGAACGCACGCAGTACCGGTGTGGTTTCCCGTTGCCCCTGGGGAGGTGACAATGACCTCTCAGGGGATGGGAGTTGGGCCAGGGTCCCTGACCGCAGCCCTGCGTCAGAAGGAAACGTGTGGGCCGCGAGCCTCGGGCCTGGCTTAGTCAGCAGGTGCTCGTTATTTCCAACTGGTATGGCCCGTGGGCGGCACCAATGTCATTTCCACTCCCTCCATCTCCCCGTCTTCCCAGTTCAGAGTGGTCCCCGGCCAGCTGCCTCCGCACACCCGGGAATCGCCTCCTGCTGCGTCCCAGGCCCCGCCCCGTGGAGCCAGAGACCCCGGAGGACTCACGCACGTCCAAGTTAGAGAAACACCTTCTGCATCACAGACGGTGAAAAACATCCCTCCGCCCCTCCTGCAGCGGACAGAGCTGCATCCTGGAGGGCCCAGGGCTGGGACCCCAACTCTGCTGTTCCCCGTTCACGGCATGCCCCCCCCCCCCCGGGTTTTCCCGCACGTCTAGCACGTATTCAAATGAGCCACGCATCATCACACGTCGTACTACTTAATGTCACCCTAGGAAGAGTGTGCAAACTGGCCAGAACAGAGTGTTAGGTGGAGCCAATTCAACAAGGGCCTGGAAACTTCTCCGCTGCCGCTCTGCTCGCCGCCATCTGGCCGGGACCACGCTCGCTCCCGTCTCTGATGTTCGGAGCGCAGAGTCTGGTCAAAGAACACGTGTAAACAGCGCTGGTTCTAACCTCCTGTTCGCAGCGCAAGCTGGGCCCGAGGCAGTGGCGGGAACCGAGCGGAGGCGCCCTCATCCTTGGGAGGAGCACTGTGTGGTGAGCAGAGGGGGACCCCTGAGACCCCCGGTCCCCCCACTGCGGGAGGAGCAGCTCATCGCTCACCCTCAGGTGAGGAGAAGCAAAGCAAAAGCATGTCCGAGGACGGGAACAAAAGGAACAGAGGTAACTTAAATGCGTTTATTCCATCCCATCGCCCTTCTTCTCGGAAAAACAAAACCCCACTCTGTTCCACATTCGGGTTTGTGTCCAGCAGCACCTGCCGACTAATTGAGTGTCAAAGGCGGGCGTGGCTCGGTCTCCGTTCAAGACAGCGTGACAGTGGCCCCTCCTGCCCCGGCTCTGCGGCGTTTCTGTTGTGACACTACGGTCTGTTCACAATGTGTCACTGCAAACACTATGTGCAAAAGAAAGCAGATCCTCTCTTTCCTGGCGCATTTATCTCCGGCTCCCCTCCTCCACCCCCCCATTTACCCCGCGCACCCATCTGGAGGCCCGAAAAAGTCACAGGCAAGTGACGAGACGTAATGAGGCGCACTCAGCTGCTGTTTAGCCTGCGAGTGGCACTGCCAGGTGTCGTGGAAGGAAAGGAAACGCCATGCGCCTCTCGTTTCCAAACATTCGCATGGAATGTCGGGGGGCAGAAATGACACTGGGTGCTCCCTGATCTGGGAGGGAGGCCACACCAGCGAGGGTCCCTGAACCGCCCCACCTCCCCAGGCGCAGGGTCGGGCCCCCTGTGTCACTCCCAGGGCCACTGCCACGCAGTCCCCGTCAGGCACCGAGGCCTCCGCCCCCAGCAGCACCGGGACTCTGATGGGCCTGCTGTCCCCATGTCACTCAGTCACGCAGGGAGAAACACGGAGTCACCCTGTGCTCCCTGCTCCCCAGGCAGAAGCTGAGAAAGCCAACGAGGACCTGGGAGCCTCTATTTCAACCCTTCCAGGTGGAGGCACCCCCAGCCCCGCCCCTCCAGGTGGGAGCACCCCAGCCTCACCCCTCCAGGTGGGAGCACCCCCAGCCCCGCCCCTTC
>PVJN01065788.1:0-10167 GCA_004026805.1 Lasiurus borealis
GATGCTACCAGCATTGGGCATTCAGGATATATGGTGTCAAGTATACTGTCCCTTATATTCTTCAGGTCATTGGCAATAGAGTACAATACATACCCCAGGTGTGCCCAGTTTTTTTTTTTTTTTTTTAGCGAAGTAATTTAGCTGTACACACATTGATTATGCTTCTGTACTATATCATTGTATAACAAACAACCCTGAAACTTGTTTATAATGATAATGGTTGTTTACATTTCTTACTATTTGAAATTTGGGCAGGAAGTGTGGCACTCACCTCTGCATTATGGTGTCTGGAGCCACACGCTGACTGACTCAATGGCTAGAAGCTAGAAAGGCTGAGCCAGCCGGGGCATCTCTCTCCTCTCTTCCTGTGGTTGGTGTGGCTTTCCACGTGGTCTCCTCAGCATGGTGACCAGGAGGTACACTTCTTGAGTTGCAGCTCTGTGGTCAAGAGGAAGTGTTCCCAGAGGCCTTTGAGAGTCTCCATAGAACGTGTTCATATCGGCTAAAACTAAGAGAAGAGTTTGTGTTATTTACATAGGGAAATTTTACCTCTATTCAAATTGCCACTAAATATCAGTGATGTTGTGGCAGTTGATGAACAAAATATATGAAAAGTAATAATGATGAATTTAATCAAAGCCTGAAATTGAGAAGCATATGGCTTACAGGTTATAGAACAAGCGGTGGAAAGATAAAATTAGAAAAACTATAAATTAGTTGCAGTAATATCTCCATAAAGGAAACACAAAGTGAATTACCATTTTACAGGATGCTGATTTCACCACTCAGCTTCATTTATCACCACATGTTGCCAATATAGGTGTAACTCATAGATACTCCTTGGGTTTGTGAATAAAAGCCTTTTTACTGTTATGGTCTCTAAAGCCCATGATATCACCCATTTTCCAGGTAATCAAACCCATAGACCCTCTTTAATGGAAAGATAGTAGTGGAGAATATGGTCATTTTATCATAGTTGGAATGTGAATATACCTTAGGAAAATACCCCTATTTACAATTTTGACAGCCATAATAATTCTTTTATTCTCCGTTCTGAAAATTGGCTGCAACCTAGGTTATCCAAGGAGTCCTAACTCCTCCAATAATAGAAGTCCATATGTAGTCTTTTTCTTATACGCTATGTTATTCAGAGATTTTCTACTGATTTCCTCAGAAGATCATTATTTAAAGCCATGAAGTACTGGAAAAGCAGAGCTGTGTAGTTCTACCTGTGGAGAAGCCACAATGTGGGTGGTATTCACTGTTCTAAGCACTTTACTTATAATTACATCTCCTATTCTTACAACAACCCTATGAAGTAGTTCCCATTAATTATGTCCATAGTACAAATGAGAAAACGGAGACACTAGACAGTTAAATTAATTGCTCAAGACATTACTCAAATAGCAAGTGGCAGAGCTGGCAGTCTGAATCCAAAGACCACATTCTTACCTTTTAAAGGGCTCATAGAGCATATTATTATAGAAAATTATTAAATGACCACAGAGAAGAAATGATCTTTAGCCAAATTCAAATTTAATAATAAGAATTGTATTTTCCGAGCCTCTCAAATCTCAAGGGCAGTGTTTGCGCTGCTTGGTCTACTGCGGTTGGATGGAGCAGAATGAAAGGGAATGGAATCTAGAGCTCTGTCTACTCTTTGTTGTGGGAGAGATGCTGAGAAATGGTATCAGTTGGAACAGCCATTCCAACAGGTGGAAGAGGGTTTCTAGAGATTTGGTAGGCTGACTCTGAGAAAGTGTGATTGTATGTTGTGGATAGTGTTGAGTAGGTGTGTTAGAAATGCATGGAGAATCCTGGGTTTGGCAGTTTAGAAACTGGTGATATCTGGAGTTCAAAGGAGAGAACAGATGTCAGTGAAGAAGTCAGTTGTTGAGGACCCAAAGCATAACCCAGTTATGGAAACTGGTAAATAGGAACAAAATTGTTATGGAGACAAGTGTACCTTATTTGTGTCTTGAGATCTGAAATTTGAAAGAGCAAATAGAGTGAACTAAAAAAAGTATAATGTTCATTTTTAATATATATACATTCTTAAAAACATTAAAAATACTGAAAACAATGAAAGAGAAATAATAGTCACCTTAAACCTCTGTATTTATAGGTAGCAACATTTTAATATTCAAAATATTTTTCTAATAATTTTTGAGTATGTCTTTGTTTACATTATACCATTGGGGTAATATTTATACCCAGATTTGTATCCTGATAAATATTGCAATGTAAACATCATTCCATCAATAATCATACCATAGAAAAAATTGATAATATAAGTTTTAATAGTTACAAAATATTCCATCCTATATATATAGTTAATTTCATCATCCCCAAATCTTTCAACACTTAAATTATTTTTTAAATCATTACTATTAGCAATAACATGAAAATGAATACTCTTGTAAGTCTTTAAGCACATTTTTTGTTATTTTAAAACAGTATATGTATAGACTAATGGTTGGGTGAAAAGTAAATTTCTTAAAGGCTTTTAGTATATTTTACCAATTTTTTTCTAGAAAGGTTGTAACTACTTATCCTCCTCCAATAAATCTTAAATATTATCTATGATTATTTATTCAATCCCTGTACATTTTATGGTTGAGAGTGGTTTTATAACATTCATCCATTCACTCATTCACTAAACTGAATATTCACTAATGGAAGGTTTATTGTATAAACATTGTATTCCCAGACCTGCTCTAGATTTTCCAGGGAATCAGATAGAGTCTCACATTTGTTTTATTTTGCATTTTGGTAGCAACTGACCAGTTTTTCATATGTACATTAATTACCTGTGTTTCCTCTTTTATGAATGTTATGTCCTTGCACCATTTTTTATGAAATTTTAGTATTTTACTTATTGATATGTAAGGTCAAATCAAACACTGATTTGGCTTAGATTCAGGTACAAGCATAGCTTGAGAGTTTACAAAATTGTGCAAGCATGAGTTCTGGTTTGAAGAATTCACTAATTGTTTGCATTCATCCATCTACCCATCAAAGAGTCATTGAGCTTAAGAGTCAAAGAGTCATTAAGTGCTCAAATGTAAACATTCTTGTAGGCAAAGGGAGATACAACAGATGCTGTCTCTACTGTTCAGTTGATCAGAGACCAGTAATTAACAGATAAAAATAAGATCATTTTACTATTAAATAAATGCATTTTAAATTTAGCATTCCTTTGAATTTCTTGGTTAGGAATGCTCTCCCACTTTGTGTGTGCTTTTTTGTTATTGATTTCAGAGAAGAAGGGAGAGGGAGAGAGAGAGAGGAACATAAATGATGAGAGAATAAGTAATTGGCTGCCCCTCACACGACCCATACTGAGCCCATGACCTGGGCATGTGCCTTAGCCTGGAATCAAACTGTGGCGTCCTGGCTCATTGGCTGATGCTCAACCATTGAACCATATCAGTCCAGCTGTGTTTTTTGTTTTTGGTGGCAGGCAATATTTGTGTATATATGAATACAGGAGGAACAAGGTACTTCACTTCTCTTTTCACGCCAGCAGCCAAGACTCAGCCATTTCATGCTGAAAAGAAGCTCCCATCCCAGACTTTGAATCTTAAGCAAGTGATACAAACATTAATGGCTATGGTACTGGTAGTGTACAATACCCAATTTTAATAATTGTGTAGAACAGATGCAATAGAAGTGCCCTAATAAGGTGTGTTTGCTAAAAGACTATGGTTATACTTCCTAATTTTTAACACCTGGAAGTTGTCTCCAAGTCAATCCTCCAGCTTGGGAAGTCTTCTCTGAACCACGAGATTGTTTTGGAAAATTCCTTTTCTTCCTCTAAAATAGTAAAAGTTGGTTTTTCTTATATGAAAACAGAGCTCAATAACCAAATTGAAGTTAAGAGCAGGATGATAAGAGGAAGACAATTCAGGCTCAGTTAAGCAGCGAAGAGTTGAAGTTTGCTTCATTTATAATTTTCATAAAACACGTTTCTTATTTGTTTGCTTTGTTTTTTTACTTTTGTTTTGGCACATTGTTTGGATCAAGAAACTTACTTTGAAATAGCTACCAGAAAATTAGTAACTGAACCCATCTAATAATGGAAAATATTTTATGGAATCCTGAAGAAGAGTTTCATTCCAAGAAAGCATTGATCTTTCAAAGCTTTGACCGTGTTTTAACCAGCTTGAGATAATCATCTTAGTGCTGGCCATCATATCTTTAGAACTAATGCTTTTTTCCACCCCTCTATAAACTCATTCATGCACTGCATGATTTGTATTAATGCTTGTTAGTGATATAGTGATAGTTACCTATCTTGTGTGAAACCATCATTCTTTTTCATGGTTGTATAATATTCCATTCTATCAATATACTATGATAGATTTATCATTCTCCTCTTGGGAAATATTTGGTATTTTTCTAACTTGTGCTTCTACAACCATTCTTGTACATGTCTTTTAATGAGTACACACACACACACACACACACACACACACATACACACACATCAGTTGAGTATATATCTGGGAATGGAATTGCTCAGTCATATCATCCAATATTATACAAATTTAAAAAATAACCAAATTGAGAGTACATTTAGGAATGAGGAAGAATTATTAGGTAATTATAAGTTTCAAAGTGATCTCCCTGGAGACCAGACTTTCTCAAGTGTGTAGCGTAAACAAGTTGGCAAGTAACCACAGCAGCTTATTTTAGCATCTCCTCTTAGCCTTGGAGGGATATTTACTCTCCTACCTGTGCGATATTGTCTCTATTTGAATAGACTCTGAAGGAGGTCCTATGCTCCCGAGGCAAATTAAAAATGAAATCCAGGAAGAATTGACAGGCTGTTCCCCAGAACTCCAAACAGCTCTAATTATGTTACAAGTCGTTGAGATGGCTTAGCACAAAATAGTCTACCCGCCTTTTGAGGCCTGAAACCCGAGTCGAATTTCCCCAAAGTGCTCCTCTTGATGTGCTCAGGGAAGCTTCAACATCACACATTAATGTAGGGAATAATTGTAGGTTTTTGTACTACTTAATTCATTGCCGCGTTTGCCTTCTGTTTTGACATTCAGTCGCATAGACAGTGGCACGATGCCAATTCCATACCTGAGTTCCCAGCATTGCTGTGGAAGTCATCCCCACCATGGGTGCCTGCGTCCCTGCCATCACTCAGTTAATAGTGTAAGGCTTTGCTTCATCAGCCACAAGCTGGGCAAAAAACCTCAGTCCTCCAAAGGGCATGGAGGGGAGACAAAGGGAGCACCCAAGCAGGGGAGTCATTTGTTCAGCTTCAACAACTCCTGCTAACAGAACCGTCTCTGAGTGGCAGGACCAACGTTCGCGTCGGCTGTCCCCAGCCTGTTTGCAGGAAGTCTGCCAGAGTGCCTCCTTTATGTTAGAGTGTTAACAGCAGGAGCCCAAAAGTTCCCCAGATGATCTTGTCCCGCGTTTTTCTTTCATATAAACATCCTGTGTGACATATCCTGGAAGGAGAGAGGTACAAATAAGGTGGTAATAAATGAGCAGAACTGTCTGAGGTGGTAATGTATTTCCAAAGGCGTCTGGGGAGTTGCTGGGGATGTCATAGTTACTGCCTAATTTGTGTGGCTTTCTATAATCATTCTCATTTATCTGCAATCATGTGAAAAGCCACTAGCTACCTTATCTGTGTCTACATGGGGATCCATTATAAGAAAGCACTTTTCTTTACAAAGTGAGATCCGGTCTTCCCTGCTCCCCAGAGTGAACTATCAAAGGTTAAATTATTTTCGAGGCAGGCGCTCCACACCGCTGAACAACTCAATCTATGTTCTTTAATCTTCACATCTCTCACGCTGCAATTCCTGTGCTAGCTCATTAGCTGCTTACACAGAGGGGTCCCTTTTCTGGAAGGCTCTCTGACACCAGAATGGTCTCGGTTTGGGCTTCCTTTTTTGTTGACATTGTAAATAGCCAGTAAAGGGGGAGAGGGGGATAGCGACCTCCTTTGTATTTGCAAACTAAATTGCAATTGTAATTTTTGTTTTTGTTTTTTGCGTGTAGGTGTGTGAGGTGAACTAATGACAGGTTGAGGGTCCGATATAGTATGTAGCTATTTAAAGTAAAATGAATTAAAAAATGAAATTAGAAACTTTGTTTTTTATATCATAGTGGTCACATTCCACATGTCAATCACCACAACTATAATAATAAAAAAAGTAATATACTAATTAGACCAGATAGCCGGATGACCTTCCGGACTTCCTTCTGGGCGACCTTCTGGAAGAAGCCAGAGCTTCACGGGCCAAGGCAGCCATTGTGGCTGTGAGGGCTGAGGCAAGCCACTACAGCTGCGAGGGCAGAGCCCCTTGCATGAATTCATGCACTGGGCCTCTATTATACTATAAATAACCTCTACCTAATTGGACAGTATATATTATAGAACATTTTCATCATGACAGAAAGTTCGATTGATGGCACTGATTTCCTTTAGGACAAGAGTTTTTCTTTTCTTTTAAAAAAATATATTATTGCCGAGACCAGTTTGGCTCAGTGGATAGAGCGTCAGCCTGCGGACTGAAAGGTCCCAGGTTCGATTCTGGTTGGGGCATGTACCTTGGTTGTGGGCACATCTCCACTGTGGAGTGTGCAGGAGGCGGCTGATCGATGTCTCTCTCTCATCGATGTTTCTGACTTTCTATCTCTCTCCCTTTCTCTCTGTAAAAAATCAATAAAATATATATATTTTTAAAATATATATATATATATTATTATTGATTTCAGAGAGAAAGGGAGAGGGAGAGGGAGAGACATCAATGAGAGGGAATCATTGATTGGCTGCCTCCTGCACACCCCACACTAAGGATTGAGCCTGTACCCCATGCATGTGCCCTGATCGGGAATGGAACTGTGACCTTTTGGTTCATAGTTTGAGGCTCATCCACTGAGCCACACCAGCTGGGCTGAACAAGAGCTTTTCTTAGGGATTCTTATAGCCTAGGATGTTAGAAACTTTATGTACTAAAGTAAACCTACTTTATTAAAAGTTCATCAGAGACATGAATGGTAGAGGAATGGAACTGATGACCTGGCGATGCTGAATTGCAACTCCCTGAGATTTTTCAGTTAGGAAACAGTCCACCTATTGAGGTCTTGGAAAATTATATGTATTAACAAAACAATATAAGGAATATAATAAATAAATATATGACCTGGTTACTGAGAAATGAAAGTTTACAGCACTGCTGGATACCTGTCAATGACAAGATAATACTTCAAGCCAGTGACATAAGAAATGCTGTCAGAAAGCACCAGATTAATTGCTGGGTGAGTTACACTTGTTATACAAGAAGTTTTAAGAATGAGCGTGGGTAGGCAGGTGATCCATGAAAGACTTCACAGAGGAACCAGACTGGACACAACCTTTTGATGTGACCAGTGTCAGCACCTTCTGTAGGCTGTGGGTAGTGATCAGCCTACAACATCAGCAGGATCCCTTTCATCATTATTTTAAGCAAGGTTTCTGAGGTCTGGAGGGCTAGACAGGCCCCTTTCACTGCTTCCTGCGTAATTCCTAGAGTTGAGTGCTCTGTCAGAAAGGAACCTCTTTCCTAATGGAGAAATGCCATCTTCTCAAAAGATACGATGTCTCTGATCTCCTGTTGTGGTCAGTGAACCATTTCTGCCCTCTTTGGGCTGGGCACTCCGATCACCATCTCTATCACAGAAGCCCTGGCCTGCTGTTCAAGCATCCATTCCTGCAGACTTCATGGAGACTGTCCACCCCATGATTAGTTCCAGTAAAGGAAAGAGGAAGGATTAAGGGCTGATTAAAGAGCTTACAGAACACAGACATGATTAGGAGAATAATCTTCTGGAGAACCAGGCCTCAGAGGCAAATCCTGCTGGGCACTCCACAGTCATCAGTGCCCCATCACGACTTACAATAAGAGTTCACCCTGCAAAGTCAACTCCAGGAGGAGACAGTCCATGTGGAGACCACTAGGGATGGACAGAACCTCATACCATCTCTCCTCTTCCCAAAAATAAAATCAGGAGTCACTTTCTATGACATCATGAAGAAACAAAGAAGAAAGTGTTTATAAAACACGATTCATGCATCAATTTTTTAAAAAAATGTATTTTATTGATTTTTTTTACAGAGAGGAAGGGAGAAAGATAGAGAGTTAGAAACATCGTTTAGCCTCCTGCACACCTCCTACTGGAGATGTGCCTAAAACCAAGATACATGCCCTTGACCAGAATTGAACCTGGGACCCTTCAGTCTGCAGGCCTATGCTCTATCCACTGAGCCAAACCAGTCAGGGCTGCTTCAAGTTTTTTTTTCTAGTTGACACTTAAGATTTATTTACCAACAAGATAAGCACTACTCTGGCAAGCACCTTACTGCAGCATTAATGTTAGAAGCAGAATTAGCAGGAACTACACAGTGTTGTCTCCTCTCATCTTTAACATTTATAGAAATGTTAAACTTAAATTGGCTTCTGGTGGGGGAGGGGCAAGTGAGCATGCAAATTCTTGGGAGGGAGAAACTTGCCTTTCAAGAAACTTCTCTCTTTCTCCTACTTAATCATAACCTCAAAAGATTAGCCTCCAGAAACCTGATCTGCCACTCGGAGTTGCCAAAAGTAGATGGAAGCAGAGGGCACCGGAGGGCAGAGCTCCAATCAGCTTTGGGAGACCCTGACACCCTGGTTTATGCTTTAAGATCCCACAGTTCAAACCCAATTGGCTTCTCTTACACAGAGCAGGATCCTGATGAGCTTGTAACCTTATAAACAGTTCTCTGGAGAGCTGTGCTGAAGTTATTTGAATATAATTCATCCAGGCAACAAATTGGCCCGTCACTCTGCTCACAAATCTCTCTCTTGACCAGGCTGCCAAAACAGAATAATGTGCCCCTCAGAGGAAATCTTCCTCTAAACTATGCTAATTGTGTGGAAAATCCATTGTTTTTTTTTTTTTTTAGATTAAAATAATGGGGGAAAAAAAAAACCAAACATATGATTTTCTAAGAATCAGATATTTTTTAAAATAAAATCTTCTAATAATTCTGTATGGTAGGATTTATTCACATTTTATATATGAAGGAGATTGAAATTCTGAGGCATTAATACACTTCCCAAGTTATATAACTAATAAATTAAGAAAGCCATTCTCCCATTTCTCATCATTATTGTTTGAAGAGGATCCTTGTTAAAAAATATATATATACATGGATCCATTATATTCTACTGTAAAAACAAAGTTGTAAGTTATATCAAGTCCTAGTATTTATGATAGAAGAAATTTGATGGAATGGTTTAATTCTTTTTGAACATGGATTCATTGTCCATTTCCGACCTGCTTGACACTGTGTTTTAGGAAGAAAGTGTCTAAATTTCTGATTTCAAAGAAACAAGTTCTTCTCTGCCAGAAGTTTCAACTTAGGTTTCTTCAAGTATTGTGACTTTCTGAGAACCTGTCATGGTTTCAACAGGAGTAGCATGTAACTACCCCCCTACAGAGCAAAATGAGGCAGTGATGGGGACAACAAAATAAATTTCCAGACTGGAAGTCTAGCTGTATCTACCGGAGGGAAGAGGGAAAAAGAGAATTCAGTGTGAGGCAGCAACAAGGGCTTCCTTGTATAATTCTTAGGATTATCTATAATACAGTTCTCCTATTTCCCTGAATAATTCTTCATTTCCTTTGGTGGTTAATTATAAACACAGTAAAGTTGTAGTCCATTAGGATTTGAATTGGAAGGGAAAAATCTAGATGGCTATCAAACTTTCTCAACAGAAAAGGAAACCTCATTTCTACTCAAAGACTAAAAAACTATTGGAGGTAGTGCCTGAGTATCGAATTAAGAAATAAAATTATCATAACCAATAGTAATTATCATCATAATCATCACTATTTTTATCATCTTTCAGAACTTTGACAATATTGATTTATTGTATCCTATCTAGCAAGCATACTCCAAATTTAGGATTCTGAGGCCAGTATGACTAAATTAATATTTAATTTCCTAAGCACATTCCGTATGTTTCCTTCTTTTCTCTTTCTGTTTTCAACTCCAGGATCTTTTATTAAAGCTGGGCTAATGGTCAGCTAACGATTATTATGGTGTACGAGGTGCTTTCCATTGTGATTGCTGGGTATCTGTTATTGTCTGGCACCTTTGCCACACAGTTG
>PVJN01065789.1:0-10167 GCA_004026805.1 Lasiurus borealis
TTTTTTTTTAAAGAGATAAATCAGCCACAAAACTGTTGAAATGAATTAAACTATACTGGTCAACAAAAATAACAACAGTCAAGATTACAAAGAATGAGTATAAAAATATTGTTGGACTCAGCACTTTATTGGAGTGGGAATGGAGGGTGGAGAATCTTGTATAAAATCTTTATTTTAAAAGATGATATCAATATTTGGGTTTAAATCTTCCTTGCAGCAGTATTACGTGTGTTCCATAAATGTTGCCAAGTGAGATTTCCCATTCCTAAAACAAATACTAAAAAAAATGTTACCTTCAGTGGGTGACTCCATTTATGTTTTGAATGCATCACTATATCAGATTATTCTGATGTGTTGATAAAGCTCTTGGTACTTGTCTATGAAGGTTAGAAGATACAATAAATATTTATGATTCCCTGACAACTTGGTTTAGGAACAACATTTTGATAGAATTTCTGATAATTGTGAATATTTTTAAAGTCTATTTTCAAAAATCTTGGAAAGCCTTCATTTTTTAAAAAATATATTTTTATTGATTTCATAGAGGAAAGGATAGGGAGTGATAAAAACATCAATGATGAGAGAGAATCGTCAATTGGATGCCTCCCACACATCTCCCCCCTACTCCCACTGGGGATCGAGCTTGCAACCCAGACATGTGCACTTGACCAGAATCGAATCTGGCGCCCTTCAGTCCACAGGCCGACGCTCTATCCACTGAGCAAAACCAGCTAGGGTGAAAGCCTTCATTTTTAAACTTGGACAAGCAGATACTCACCTGTAAATATAAAATAATTTCCAAAATCTCACTGGTATTGGTATAAATTGTTACACGAAAGCCTTTAAAACTTCTCAAAATATGTAACAATACATATGGGTATACAAAAGTACATTTATATACATACATTTTATGTAAAAATTCATCCCAACATTTCCTTCCTCATAGCATTGTCTAAAATGTACAAGCATATAAGCTTATTGTTGTTTGTAAATAAACAGTGAAAATACCTCGTTTATTGCTCCTCTATGAATATTTTCATCTGAAATGCTCTCAACGAATGTTACATTTTCAACTGAATCTACTGTGAAAGCAATGTAGTATTGGGTAATACATTGTGGTCTAGGAAAAAAACAAGAAAATAAGTATTGGTGAGGATGGCAATGTAACAGACTTCTGGGATGGAAGTCTATCCTAAAGACTGAATCTTTGGCACCAACACCTAGAGAAATGGATTGTCAGGGAGAATGAAGTGTCATCAATATTATTGCCAAAGGAAGCCACAAAACAAAGAGCATTTTTAAAGTTGTGCCTATCCGAAGTCTATCTGAAGCTGATAATCAGAAAGTTGTAAAGATTGGGTGATTGATCGATATGGACCGTGAATGGCCCATCTATTTTTCAGAATATTAAAACGACCTAGGGGTTAGAATTCAATGGTATTGTCAATGGCTCAACCAATCGGTAAGCTTTTCAGGGACTCCATTATCTACTTAAAACAATACTTATTGTTTTTACCTGGGATGGCTGTCAGAAATTAACTCAGTACTTCTCACAGATACTAACAAACAACAACGGTTGATATGACCCTGTTGTACATGAGAGTAAGTCCCATGAAGACAGATAAGAGGCCACGTTAAATTCCTTGGACTTGATCCTGGAAGCCTGAGGGGTGGGAAGAAGTGATCTTTTGTGAATAGGGCCCTTCTCTGGGCCACTGCTAAATGGAAAAAGAATTCAGGCTCCACTGGTGTTCTGTTGTCCCTACTCTTTCACACATTTTGAGTGGCTCTTTCTCAGGATATTTAAGATAAAATGAGAAGAGCTGGTCAAACTGAACCAGCTAGCTGCAGATTAACTCAAAAAAAACACCCAATGATGGCAGAAATTCTATGCAGTATTAATCCCACTACAAACACGACTCAGGTTTGTGCCTTCTTGCTGTACACAGAGATAGATGGCAGGCCTTTTGGCCTTTACTTGGCTCAGGGTGATATTTCCAAGGTGTCGTTCCAAGAAACACTTGAGGGATGTTCAAGTTAGATTTCTGCATTTTATCCTGACGGTGTCTGCACTTACATAGAGAGCTAACGAACTTGGCTCAACCATACATTCATTTCTGTGATATATATCCTCACAGAGTTCAGAGCACCTATACCAACCAGATTTCCAAAACAGCTAATAGCAAATATGCTATGATGAAAAGATGGCTAGGTTTGAATAAAAAAAGGGCTGACCCTGGTAAATTATATATTTGAATATGCCTATCCAATAAAACTTACCCAGGCTCTGGTTGTGGAAAGTTCTGGGGATATTAGGATAATCTGAGACCTTATTTTCTAGAAACTATAATCGAGGTTTTGCCTGGTACATAGTAGGCAGGCAATTATTATTTGTTGTATAAACCAATTTAAATGAAAATCTTCTCACCTAACATCAACATATGTGTTGGGTTTGTTTGTTTTTTGAGACATTTCTCTTGGTGAATATTTAGTTATTTAAATCACTGCCATGTAATCCTTAATCATTGACTATAAAGAAACAAAAATATGTGTTATTGCCTGCTCACCTCATCCTTCAGTTAATTCATCAAATATTTATTAAGTACCAACCATGTAGCAGGAACTATTATGGACATTTGTAATACATAAGTGAACAAAGCAGAGCCAGCCATGTGTCTCATAATGTGTTACTACTTTTCAAATAGTCTGGTAGTAAATAGGGAATCAGCAAATGGCTTTAATTCAGATTTTACAACAGCTCCTACTTTTAACCATGTTTTAACTGGCTAAAATGTTATACCTCATTATAACTAAGTTACTTTGAATATTTATATGTAAATAATAAAAATAGAACCATAAGAAAAAAGAATGTGAAAATAATTTTTGGGTGCTCTAGGTACTGCTCTGTCACTTTTCCTGAACTCTGAAAAATAGCTAGTACAATTTAATGATTTCTAAAAATATTTTGTATGATTTTTATACAGGAGACATAAAGATAAACTTGTTTTCTATATGTAAACTTTTAAGTAATAACTTTCAACAATCCTGGATTTTTACTCACATTTTTTGAAATGATTTATTTCTGGCTATATTTTGCAGATAAAAATAACCACATAAATATACATAAGACATCTAAAATAAAATTTTAAATATAGAATTTGCAGGGAGTAATATTCTTATATTTCTGTCCTTTATTGACTAGATTTTAATTTAATAAGAAATATCTACTAAGATTTTTTCCTATAGATTTTTTCTATTGCTCACCTCTACTAAAAACCATTGTAATATTATGTGCCTATTTGAAAAAAACACTTGGATTCATACACTTTAGTTTACATATGTAAGAAGAGTAATGTGTTAATAAATGGTCTATTGAGGCAAAGTTTTAAGTAGTTTGATATCCCTAAATGAGAGATTTATGAATTTTTCAGTATCTGAATTTGAAACAAAATGCCAGTTTTCAGTTAATCTAAGATATACTTTGGCAGCTCACTTGTTCATCTTAATTGAATTTGGAAACAACTTCCCTTTTTCTAAAAAAAAAAAATGTTCTTCACATTAGTGAAATTGTCCATTTTCTTAACATTTATTTTCACGAGTTAATTTTTCTTTATCATACAAAGTCTGGTTGTTCATTATTGTTGTGACATTCTTTTCCATGTCATCTGTATTAGGAGACTAAATATTTTAAATCAATAATGTGCAATAAAATGAAAGGGATTTAAATTCTGACTAACATCCCCCTTTCTAATCTTAAAAATTGATTGCCAAGCATTAGCTATGAAGCTTCATAAAAAATTGCCAAAACCAAAACAACTAAATTCCACAAGGATAATAAAATAAACTAATGAAAACTTCCAAATCATAATAATATCACAAAGGAAACAAACAAAATTATAAGATGCTTATGAATTTTAATATTGAACCTGAGGAGATCATTGAAATATGTAGGTACCATGTCTCAATAGGAAATTAGGGCCATATATTAATTCCTTCAGTGCAACTTTCTACCAGAAACAATTTATTCAAAATTCTGACTATTCAGCAACTACATATTAATATCTATTAAGTGTTTAACATGGCTCCAAAGAATTTCACAATATAATGATGAAGGTAAAGGGTAGACAGACCCAAAATCTTATTTTAAAATTTTAGAGGCCTGGTGCACAAATTTGTGCATGGGTGGGATCTCTTGGCCTGGCCAACATTCAGGGCTGATTGGGGTGGTAGGACATTGGCTGGGGGGAAGGATCCACAGGAGTTTGGTTTTGGGAGTGCAATGATCACCAGAGGGCAGCTCTTGTGTTGAGCATCTGCCCCCTGGTGGTCAGTGCACATCATAGCGACCAGTCATTCGGTCGTTCAGTTTTAGGTTTTTATATATAGATATTAGAGGCCTGGTGCACAAAATTCGTGCACGAGGAGGGAGTATCCTTCAGCCCACCCTACTCCCTGTCAAATCTGGGACCCATTGAGGGATGTTTAGGCCCAGGTAGGATTGGGCCTAAACAGGAAGTTGGACATCCCTCTCACAATCCAGAATTGCTGGCTCTCAACTACTCACCTTCCTGTCTTCCTAATTGCCTCTAACTGCTTCTGTCTGTGAGTCTAATTACCCCCTAATAACTCCCCTTCCAGCCTGATGGATGCCTAACTGCTCCCTGCCAGGCTGTTTGCCCCTAATTGCCCTTCCTTGTGGGCCTGGTCACCCCTAACTTCCCTCCCCTGCAGGCCTGGGTCCCCCGCAACTGCCCTTCCCTGTAGGCCCAGTTATCCCAATTTTCTTCCTCTACCAGCCTGGTCACCTCTAACTGCTCTCCCCTGCAGGTTTGATCACCCGAAACTGCCCCCCTTGCAGGCCTGGTCCCTCCCAACTGCCCTCTCCTGCTGGCCATCTTGTGGTGGCCATCTTGTGTCCATATGGGGGCAGGATCTTTTGACCACATGGGGGCAGTTATCTTGTGTGTTGGAGTGATGGTCAATCTGCATATTACTCTTTTATTAGCTAGGATAGAGGCCTGGTGCATGGATGGGGCCCAGCTGGTTTGCCCTGAAGGGTGTTCTGGATCAGGGTGTGTGTTCCCTTAGGGTGTGGGGTGGCCTAGGTGAGGGGCCTGTGGTGGTTTGTGGGCCAGCCACACCCACCAGCCACCCAAGTGGAGGCCCTGGTATCTGGGATTTATTTATCTTCTACAACTGAAACTTTGTAGCCTAGAGCAGAGCCAAGCCTTTTGCTGGCACAGCTATTGAAACTTTGTTGCCTTAAGTGGAGGCCTGCAGCCAGGGTGTGCAGAAAGCTTGAGTTCCTTCATCGCATGGGGCAACCCAAGCCTCCCTCCTGTTCTCTCTTTGGCTGTAGCCATCTTGGTTGGGTTAATTTGCATATTTGCTCTGATTGGCTGGTGGGTGTAGTGGAGTTATGGTCAATTTGCATATTACACTTTTACTAGATAGGGTGGTTATTATTGTACAGAGAAACCAAGGCCAATAGTCAATGTGTCAGAAGATATTTCCAGTCATGAGAGAGAGTCAATCACATGTATATGTATATGCATGTTTGTGTGCAGCATAAGGTATATGGAGATAAGGCATAGAAAACATGCAGAAGGAAATCACTGAAGACTTCATGAAGACTACAAGTTTTTATTTTAATTTGGCAGGCAAATAGGGATCATTGAAGGGTTTTAACATGAAAGCAACATGACTGAAATTATGTTTTCAGAAATATTATTCTATTGGTTTCATGGTACTAATAGAGATACTGAATAAACCAGATATAAGGTAACTTTTAGGATCAAAATAAGAAATAATGACCAACTGAGTTATAATAATAACAGGGGGGATGAAGAGAAGGGACCATATTTAATAGATGTTTAGAAAGTAGAATTCATAACATGAAAATTGATTGCATGTAGAAGGTATGGGTGGATAAAGAGCACCAGATGACTGTCAGGTTTAGGTTTGGGTAATTAAGAAAGGGGTGGAGTCAGAAACCATAACAAAGGAGAAGTAGCAAGCTCAAATAAGATGGAAAGATGATACTTTGTATTATAAATTAGCATTCAATTTCATGTGGGACATCTGTGTGAATATAATAATTGTCATAATAATAATGAATGCCATCTTGCAATTTTTATGGGCTGGTACTCTAAGTTTATTATATGTTCATATATTAAATAATGTGATCTTCACAACACATGCTTTTGATAGGAAATTTCATTATTCTCATAATTCTTATAAACAAAGCAAAGAAAAATCAAGTACTTAGTAAAAAATTCTACATCAAGTATTTTTATTCACATCAGAGCTACAGAATCAAACCCACCTTTAGTTATGTCTCAGTCTCCTCATTTCCATGACCCTGACCCTATGTTAAGCATCTTCTCTGTATTTACAATCTGATAAAGTCACTTAAGTTTTTAAAGACTTAATATGCTATACTTATTGGAAATGTAGTAATAATAATTAGAGAGGAAGCTTAATAATAATGAATTAGTTTTCATAGTAGAATTTTGGTTACTGGGATGAAAGACATTGGACTCGGTATTTTATAGGTTAGTGTATCAAATTATACTATAATATGTCTGGTTTGCCTATACTTAAAGTATGGTTATAAGCATGAGATTAAAAAGAATAATTGTAAATCTATGAAGAGAAATTTTGTTACTATCTGTATTTTCACATGTTATTATATAACTAGAGGCCCAATGCACAAAAATTCATGCAAGAGTAGGCATTCCTTCCTCTGGCTGCTGGCACCAGCTTCCCTCTGGCACCGGGGACGCAGGCTGCTTCCCTCCTCCAGCTGCCTACAGGCACCTGGGACCCCAGCCAGCTTCCCTTGAGCCATCCGCCAGCACCCTGGACCCTGGCTAGCTTCCCTCAGGCCACCCGCAGGTACCCGGGACTCTGACTGGCTTCCCCCTGGCCCTGGTTTCATCAGGAAGTACGTCTGAAATGACATCCAGAAGATGTCTGGTCTAATTAGCATATTACCCTTTTATTATTATAGATTATAATATGCTATGTTATGGAAAGGACATTCAATTTCTTAGTCAAATGAAGAGTGTTTGAATTCCCAAAGCATATAAATGCCAGGCATGTTACATATAGAAGCACTAAAAATATTATCAATAATTCAAGCAAAAGATTCAATTATACTATAATAAATGCTTACACTTTTATAATGATTTGAAAATTCATAGTAAATTTGTACAACAATCATCCATCTTTTCATTAGATTTTAACAAGATTATCAATAATTTAATCCTTATTTCTAAAATATGTTTTTATTGATTTCGTAGAGGAAGGGAGAGTGGGAGATAGAGAAACATCAATGATGAGAGAGAATTAATGATTGGGTGCCTCCTACACTGCTCCTACTGGGGATTGAGCTTACAATCCAGGCCTGGGCCCAAACTAGAAACTGAACCCTGACCTCCTGGTTCATAGGCTAATGCTTAACCACTGAGCAATACCAGCCAACCAATTTAATCCTTATTTTGACTAAATCTACCTTTTGTCTTCCCCTAAACAGTTATAAGTGATTTATGATTCCTACTTTAGTGATGAAGAATTTATAGCTTAACAGACATATGTAACCTTTCCAAAGTTACATATTTGAATGGGGGCGGGGGGAGGTTGAAGGCAGATCTACTAGAATAAAAAATTCTGTGAAACTCCTCTAAAGAACCATGAGAGCACTACTTTTGTTTCACAATCATAGAACTTCAAGAATGGAAGAAACAAAGGATGTCAAAATATTTTGGGCTTCATTAAAGAATAAACATTGGGAAATTCATGTTAAAGATAAAATAATTAAATTTTCTTAGGCTCAAGTGTTTCAAATTATAATGTGAGGAATATATAAATGCATTGAACAAACTGTATACAATAAAGTCCTAAGAAAAAAAATTGAAAGGTATCTTGATAACCAGTATAATGTATGGCTGACAGTTTAAACTACTAGAAACTCTTTCTGTAAACTATCTACATTATGGTACTACTTATTCCAATCTATAAGTATAATGCTCTCTTCTTTTTAGTCATGATCATTCTTATTTTCATTTTCCTTATTATTTGCAATATTTGAATTTTTGAAGCATGTTGCTATTCTTAGTTACAATTCCTCCTTATAATTAATTCCTTTTTTACATTTTCAATTTTGTTACTGAATTTTTTTGGGTGACATTGATTAATAAAATTATATAAGTTTGAGGTATACAATTCTATAATGCAGCATTTGTATATTGTATTGTGTGTTCACCACCCCAAGTCAAGTCTCCTTCCATCACTATATATCAGCCAAAATAGGAAGAAGAAAAACATGCCCCAAATGAAAGAACAGTAGCAATCTCTAGGTAAAGAGCTAAATGATGGAGGCAAGCAATTTATCAGAAATAAAGTTTAAATAAATGATTATCCCTATCTGGTTTGGCTCAGTAGTTAGAATGTTGACCCTAGGAATGAAGAGTTGTGGTTTTGGTTGTGATCAAGGACACATACCTTGGTTGCACGCTGGATCTCTAGCGCTGGTTAGGGTGCATGCTGGAGGCAACCAACTGATGTGTCTCTCTCACATTGAAGTTTCTCTCTCTGTCTTTTCTTCTCTTTTCTACTCTCTCTAAAAATCAATGGAAAAAAAATATCCTCAGTTGAGGATTAACAAAGAAATGATTATAAGGATGCTCAACAGCATGAAAAAAATACCACACATAGAAACCATAAAAAAAAGAACCAATCAGAAATGAAGAATACAATCTCTGAAATAAACAATATTACTAGAAGGTACAAATAGTAGGTTGGATAAAGCAAGAACTGAATTAGAGATTTGGAAGACAAGGTAGACAAAAACAGAATAGCAAAAGGAAAAAATAAAAATTTTAAAGAGTAGTTTAAGGGACGCTTGGGAAAATATAAAGTATAACAACATTCACATTGTAAGAATACCAGAAGGAGAGGAAAGAGAGCAAATACTGAGAAACTCTGAAGAAATAAGGACTGAAAACTTCCGTAACCAGACAAAGAAAAAGATATACAAATTCAGGAAGCTTAGAGAGTCCCAAATAAGATGAACTCAAGGAGGCCCACACCAAGACAAATCAGAATTAAAATGGCAAAGGTTAAAGACAAAGAGAGAATCTTAAAAGTACCAAGAGGCCGAAACCAGTTTGGCTCAGTGGATAGAGCATAGGCCTGGGGACTGAAAGGTCCCAGGTTCAATTCCAGTCAAGGGCATGTATCTTGGTTGCAGGTACATCCCCAGTGGGGGCGTGCAGGAGGTGGCTAATTGATGTCTCTCTGATTGATGTTTCTGACTCTCTATCCCTCTCCCTCTCTGTAAAAAAAAAAAATCAATAAAAATATATTTTTTAAAAAAAGTACCAAGAGGAAGACAGTTAGTTACCTACAAGGTCTGTTAGCATTCATTCTTTTAACTGTAAACTGACCTCAATTAACCTTTCATGTCAGCTTAGCAAAAAGGACTTGAGCGTGTTTGTTCTCTCAAGAAGACTATACAAAGTCATCAAATTGGAAGTAAAAGAAAATAATGTAGCACTTATCTTTTGTTGGCCTAAACCTTTATTAATGATGGCTAATGGTTGTTACTAGACAGAAATTAAAGATGCCATGTCCTTAATGTTTAATATTCTGCTCATGAGAGATTTGTTAGGTGGGATAGAGTTTAATTACAAACACAAACGGGAAGTGAAAATAAAAGGTGATGGGACAATAAGGGCCACCATGAATAGTTGTGCAAGATGAGCCTTGACCAAAAAGTATTAGGCATTCAGGCAAGTAATGCTGAAATCCTCTCAGAGTTCAGTGTGAGAGCTTATGCTTTCACTTGAAAAGATGGTTATTTTTCTAAATCTCGCAAAGATGTCACAAGGCTAAGTCTGGTCTGTAGGAGAGAGTGTCTTTGCTTTCTCAGAGCAAGCAATGCACTAAACCATTTTCAAATTCCCCTCCCTAATTATTTAGAATGGTATGTTCTTCCTTTCCTTTCCGTCTTTATTTTCTCTTCTTTTTTTTTTTTTTAAGCTCATTGGCTCTTAATTTCCTGAGTTCTGAGGTAATGAGCACATGACAATCTGTGTGCTAAGTGTAGCTCATAAGCATAATTTTTTTACATTTTTAAAGGGTTGAAAATATTAAATATTTTAT
>PVJN01065790.1:0-10166 GCA_004026805.1 Lasiurus borealis
CTACGCGTGCGGGGACTGCGGCAAGCGCTTCAGCGTCTCCTCCAACCTGCTGCGCCACCGCCGCACGCACTCGGGCGAGCGGCCCTACGCGTGCGGGGACTGCGGGGAGCGCTTCCGCCACAAGGTGCAGATCCGCCGCCACGAGCGCCAGCTGCACGGCGCGGGCCGCTCGCGGGGCCTGGGGCTGCTCCGCGCCACCCGCTCGGCTGCTGGCGGGCCATGCGCGGGGCAGGAAGGCGGGGGCAAGGCTCCGTGACAGCGGGGAGCCGGCTCCTCTGATGGTCCCCGCTCTGTGGCTCTGATTCCTGGATCTCAGTTCCGTGGCCCTTTGATGGGGGGCATTGTGGCCCCCGCTCCGTGGCCCTGAGTCATGGGCCCGCTCTATGGCCTCATGCTCTCTGGCACCCGCTCCGTGGCCCCATGCTCTCTGGCCTCCTTCGTGGCCCTTTGGGGTATCCTGGGATCACGCTGGGAAAAAAGGCTTCCGTCTTTCCCCAGAAGCACCTGCAGGTGGGGGACACTTTCACCCCCAGACACACCCGGCGAGAGAAGCCGGAGTGGCCGGAACCAACCGCACAGATGTGGCCCATCAGCACCCACGGCCCAGGCACACACCGCATGGGGTACCGGTTGTGGAGAAGGCCACCCACGTGCCACCCTGGGCACATGGGACTCCGGAGAGGAGAGCCGCTCCAGGAAACGTCCGGGGACCGATGGGACCCCTGGTGACGGGGGGCACGGCTCGAACACCCGCCAGGGGGTCAGACACACCTGGTAAAACGCACGCGGAGAGGACTGGATCCGGCGAGAGTCGTGTCCAGGAATCGGGGGCGAGCATCCACTGTGTGCACCAGCAAGAAACGGGCCTTGTCCCCCGGGGCCACGCGCCCTAGACAGGCTTTCTCCGGTGGAAATTCATCGGGTGCCTGAACCCCGTCTCAGATGTGCGTGTTCTTGAACACAGGGTCAGAGTGCCCGCTGGGCCCATGGGCAGGTGCCAGGAAGTCCGGCTCTGGGCCAGCCAGCTCCTCGCCAGTGTGGGAGGGAAGCTGTAGCCTCTGCTGTGTGTCCCTGTGTCCTTTCTCTCTCTTTATTTTTATTTTTATTTTTAATTTTAAAAATATATTTTGTTGATTTTTTTACAGAGAGGAAAGGAGAGGGATAGAAAATTAGAAACATCGATGAGAGAGAGACATCAATCAGCCGCCTCCTGCACACCTCCTACCAGAGATGTGCCCACAACCAAGGTACATGCCCTTGACCGGAATTGAACCTGGGACCTTTCAGTCCGCAGTCCAACGCTCTATCCACTGAACCAAACGGGTTTCGGTTCTCTCTCTCTTTTTAAAATGTGTTTTTATTGACTTCATAGAGGAAAGGAGAGGGAGAAAAGGATAGAAACTTCAATGATGAGAGTCATTGTTCAGCTGCCTCTTGGGCGCCCTCTACTGGGCACGGAGCCTGCAAAAACCTGGCATGTGCCCTGACCGGTCATGGACCTGTGACCTGGGGAATGGCCAGTGCTCAACCGCTGAGCCACCCGGCAGGGGCAGTGCCCCCTTGAATAGTAGCCTGCGGCTGAAGCAGAGGGCATTCTGGGAGGGCTGTCCCAGGTCCCAGGGAGAGATGCCCCTGGAAAGCGCTCTGGGGTCCCCCCGTTTCCCTGCAGGTCTGGAGCCCCAGGCTTCTCCGGTGCTTGCCCGGCATCTGAGGTTGGGGAGGGGGCCCCGGGGCCAGGTTGTGCAGGGGGGCTGCCCTGAGCAGACCTGCCTCACCATTGGGGGTCCAGGGAGGATGTTGGGGACGAGGATTGAGGCACCAGGAACGCCTTTTACATTCACAGAACCATCTGGGGTCGCTGGTGTCCATGGGAAGGCAGGGGGGTGGGGAGGCTGCCCCCCCCCAACCACCCCCCCAGGGTTCCTGGCCTCCCTGTGCTGATTTCGACCTGCCCTCCTCCCTCCCCGCTTCTCCTTTACTGACACAATGTTCCACCCACGTGTTGGTGAGAATCAAGAAATAAACAAGTGGAGAAACTCATTGTCCTGTCTGTGCGTTTACCTCTGGGTATTGTTTTCTTTTTATATTTTTTTATTGATTTTTTACAGAGAGGAAGGGAGAGAGAAACATCGATAAGAAAGAGACATCGATCAGCTGCCCCTCGCACGCCCCCTACTGGGGATGTGCCCGCAACCAAGGTACATGCCCTTGACCGGAATCAAACCCAGGACCCTTAAGTCTGCAGACCGATGCTCTATCCACTGAGCCACACCGGTTCCGGTTACCTCTGGGTTTTTTAATCCTCACCCAAGGATGTCTTCCCATGGATTTTCAGGGAGAGTGGAAGGGAGAGGGAGAGATAGCTGTCCCCTTGCAAGAGGAGCTGGAGCTGAGGCTGCCCCCACCCCACAGTCCGCTACCAGGCTCCTCCCCCCACCCCCTGCCAGGGAAGAGAGCTGCTGACTAACAGGTCAGACGCTGGTGGGGCCACGAGGCAGCGTCCAGTGTGGGTCTGTTCTTGTTCTTGCTGCTTCCTTCTCTTTCGGGGTACACAGGCCCCCGGCAGGCCCTGCCCGGGGTCACACCGCCAGCCACCTCCCTCTGCTCTCCTTTCATGGGCAGCTGGGTGGAGGGCAGACCGGCCCGATCCGGGCCTGCTCGCCCTCCCTCCCCCGGCACCTCACACTGGCAGAGGCTCAGTGGGCCTGGACCCCTTCCCCTGGGCTCTTGCCTTTGGCTCATCAGCCGCCCCTCGAAGAGGCAGGCAGTTGGCAGGACAGGCACATCCCCCAGCCCAGGTGTCAAACAGGGGCACCCACCCAGCCGGCGTGGCTCAGTGGTTGAGCGTCGACCTATGAACCAGGAGGTCACAGTTCAATCCCGGTCTGGCAACAGGCCCGGGTGGCAGGCTCCATCCCCAGTGTAGGGAGTGGAGGGGCAGCTGCTTCATGGTTCTCTGTCGGCATCGATGTTTCTCTCTCTCCAATAAAAACAGATTTTTAAAAATGGCATCAGATCCTTTCCCCGATTCCCAATTTCCCAAAACACAGAAACGCTTTTGCTTTTTTTTTTCTTTTAATATATTTTATTGACTTCTTACAGAGAGGAAGGGAGAGGGATGATAGAAAGTTAGAAACATCGATGGGAGAGAAACATCCATCAGCTGCCTCCTGCACACCCCCTACTGGGGATGTGCCGGCAACCAAGGTACATGCCCCCGACCGGAATCGAACCTGGGACCTTTCAGTCTGCAGGCCGACGCTCCATCCACTGAGCCAAACCAGTTTCAGCTAGGAACATCCTTGCTTTCATTTATACTGGTGTGGAGGGGCTCTCGTCACTGCCAGCATGACTGTCACTGAGCTCTGACGGCCCCAAGTCACCTACCTGCGTCTCCTCGAGTGGGCGTGGGTGGGGCTGAGTCTGGGCTCCTGTGTTCGGTCCTCGGGCTGTCCTGGGAAGGCGTGAGCCCTGCATGCCTTCCCCATTTCACTCTGGCCCGTCCCCACCGGGCCGACCTCCCTCCCCCACTGCGCTGGGACGCCCTCCCCCCATCCTCTTTTCTGCCTCAGTCCCCAGCCCCCTGTCCCCAGCGGGTTCTCCCAGCCTCGGCATGTGACTCTCAGGGCCCAGTGGGCACAGGCCCAGCTGCCAGCTCCATCCCGGGGGTGTGCGGGGAAGAAGACCCAGATGTAGGACGGCTAACATGAGCCGTGTGGCCCAGGCACCTGGACCAGGAGGCTCGGGGCGGGGAAGGAGGTCAGCCTGGGAGCGGCAGGCGTGGAGATGGGCCACTGGTGGGCTGGACGGGGAGGGACCCCCAGCCCTGTCTTCCGCATCCCATCCCACCAGCGGGGCCCTTGGCTGAACCCACACCCTCCTCTCCTGCCCCAGAGCCCTGCACCCTGACAGGCAGGGGCCTGGGTCACCCCGCATCTCCTCCGACTTCCTCTTGGCTGGTTCCCCCGGATACCCACCTCCAGACCAGGCTTCCAGGCGGTAAAGTCTGCCGGCCTCTGCCCACGCCCCAGGCCGCCTCTGGGAGGCCCCTCGGCGGGCAGCCCCTCTCCAGAGGCTGCCACGGCTGCTGCCCTGCTCCCCTTCTTTTCTCTTCCTGAGAGGCCCGTCCCTGTGGCAGGCAGAGGCCCCCAGCTTGGCCAGCCGGGACACGGAGCGAGACAGCCATGTGGCCTCCCCGCCCCACGGGGGACGTCAGGGAGAACCGTGGGCAAGGCCGCCCTCTGCTCCATGGGAACGAGGCCCGAGCCACCTGATTGAGCCTTCGTGTCTGTTATTTTAGCCTCAAAACATGAAATCCCCCCCGCACCCCTCCCTCCCAACCCCGTTCCTTTCAGGCCGCTTCCCCCAGACCTGGATGGGATGCTCAGTGCTGGCTGGAGACCCAGGGCCAGGCAGGTGCCACCGGGAAGGCCGGGCAGGGGGCCACCGGGAAGGGGCCCGGAGAGGGCAGCCCAGGCCCCGCCATGCGGTCACTCCGCAGCTCCATGCTGACAGGCGTAGGACTTTTCAATCATTTCCTAAGAGACCCTCCATTTTTTAAAAAAATATATTTCTTTATTGATGTCAGAGAGGAAGGGAGAAGGAGAGAAACATCAATGATGAGAGAGTGTCTTGGATTGGCTGCCTCCTGCACGCCCCCCACTGGGGATGGAGCCTGCAACCTGGGCCTGTGCTCTTGGCCGGAATCGAACCTGGGACCCTTCCATCTGCAGGCTGACGCTCTATCCACTGAGCCAAGCCGGCTAGGGCAGACCCTCCATTTTGGGGTGTTAGTTATCAGTTTTAAAACATTTTTAAAAAATATATTTTATTGATTTTTTACAGAAAGGAAGGGAGAGGGATAGAAAGAAACATCCATGAGAGAGAGACATCCATCAGCTGCCTCCTGCACGCCCCACAGTGGAGATGTGCCCGCAAGCAAGGTGCATGCCCCCGACCGGAATCAAACCCGGGACCTCTCAGTCTGCAAGCCAACGCTCCATCCACTGAGCCACACGGGTCTCGGCCAGTTTTAAAACATTTTAAAAGCACCGGGAGCCAATCATTGTGAGGAGGGAGACTGGGTTTGTTGGGGGGGCTGCACCCCTTGCAGGGAGCGAGGTTCTGGAAGGGAGTCTGCCCGGAGCAGAGCGCCCACGCTGGGGCCGGTGGAGGGGGCCTCTGTGGGTGCCAGAGCTCCCCCCCAGCGCTCAGTGCCCCCGGGGGTGATGACATAGGTTCTGGAGAGCCTGCGGGTGGCCGCTGAGTCCACCTGCCTCCCGCCTCCCAGCGCCCCGGGCCACTGTCGCTCAGCGAACCCCGCCCTCCCCAGCGGCGGGCCCTCCCCGTGGTGCTGACCAGGGGGTCCCCCACCCGTTCCTGTCGCCACGGTCCTGGGGGGGCGGGGGTGCCAGGCCGGGGGGGGGGCTGGGGGTCTGGCACTCAGCAGGGCGCGCTGAGCTGCAGGTCCGGCGGGGCGGGGTCCCCAGGGATGGGGGTGGCCTGGGTCCGAGTCACCAGGTCACCGGACAGGAGGGGCTCCGAGGTCTGCAGGGCGCCGGCCTGGAGGCGGGTGCGGAGGCTGCGGGGTCGGCGCGGGGCGCGGGGCGCGGGTCCCGGGCTGAGAGCGCCGTGCGCCAGCGGCGCTTCCTCCCGCTCCACACGCGCCCCCGCCGCGAGCCGCGCTCCTCCCCGCGTGACCGGAAGTGCCCCCCCGTGGGCGCGGGAGGGGCGGGGCCGGCGGCGGCACTTCCGGTGCCCACGCGCCGCCGCCGCCGCGCAGCTCCCGGGCCGTCACTTTGTGTAGCGCGGGGCGCAGGCCCGGCCCGGGGGCGGCGGTGGCCCGGCGCCCGGCGCGCGCGGTGAGTGGGGGCGGGCGGCGCGGCAGGTGCGGCGGGAGCGGGGGGTCCGGGGGGTCCGGGGGCCGCGGGCGTGGGGGGCCCGTGGGGCCGGGCCGGGCGGCGGCGGGGAGGCCGGGGAACCGGGGCCCCAGGACCTGGGCCCGCGCCTGGCCGCCCGGAGGGCGCGCTGGGAGGGTTCGGGGGGCCGCGCCCCCGCCGCGGGGACCTGCGCCCCGCCCCCGGGTCGGGCCTGCGCGATGGGGCGGCTCCGGCCGCAGCGCCTGTGTCCGGGGCGCAGCAGCGCCGAGGGGGCGGGCTGGGGGGACACGCGACCCCTGGAGGGGGGTGACCTCCGCCGTCGTCCCGGGGTGGGGGGCTGGGAGGTGGCCACCCCCCCGGACACACCCATCATGGGGGGGGCGGCCACCGCCAGGGCCTGGGGGGGAGGAGCAGGCTCCTGAGCCCCTGGGAGGATGGGGGGCTCGGCCTGGCCTGCACGTGGAGGCCCCGCCGGCTGCCCCTGGGCCGCAGAGGTGGGAGAGGGGCCGGCCTTGGGGGGCCCATGGCGGGCAGCGGGGTGCAGCAGGAGCTCGGGCCCTGGCTGCGTGGGGAGCTTTGGCGGTGGCTGGTTTCAACAAGTGTGGGCAGGTCGGGGGAGTGGCCTGCGTGGTGAGGGAGCCGGCTGGTCCCTGGAGACACCTGCACCCCCAAAGCCCCGGGAGCACAGCACCCCCTCTCCATGGGAAGGAAGGCTTCCCTGGAGGAGAGCGAGGGCGGGGATCCGGGCACCCACCCTCCTCCGCCCGCCGCCTCTGCTTTCTCCCCTCTTCTGGGAGCACTGCTCACAGTTTCCAGCCTGGCCACTCCTCTCTGTCCTCGGGGTCCTCCCTGCTCCCCCGTGGAGGGCATTTTGTCACCCGAGTTATGATCATTTGCAGCACCGTCTCCTGGGATGCAGGGCCCCGGGGTGTCGGGGTCTGTGTTGACGCTGCTGCTCCCCCGACCCCCTGTGGCTGACCCTGGCGTGGGACGTGGGGAGTGGGCAGAGGGAGCCGGGTAGCGGCTGGCAGCTGGCAGAGAGGAGGGTGAGTGCACAGCACACACCGGGCCTTGGTTGTGGGGGGGTGGGGGGCGGTGCTCTGGTTCCGAGGTCCATTTTCCAGGACCGTCTGTCCTGGATTCTGGGTCGGAGCCCCTGGGGTGTCTGGCTGTGTGGGCCGGTCCCACCTGCAGGGTGACTGTCGCCTCCCGCTGCTTGTTCTTTCCCTTCTCCGGTCGCTTCTTTGGAGAAGGGGTTCGGGCTGAACCTCGAGACCCAGACTCTCTCCGGTGCCTCTGGGGGGACCCTCGCCAGCGGCCCGTCTGTTCCGGAAGGATTTTTTAAAGTTTTTAAAGTTTTGCGTTCACCACATTGACGAGACCTCATGCCACGTCTTCAGTAAACATGGGAGCACGCTGTGCCTCTGACATGGCGCCTTCAGCCGTGAGCGGAGGGCACGCCTGCCCTCCTAGAGGTGACTGTCCCGGAGCCTGGCGTGAGCAGACAGTGCCACACGTGTGTCAAAGCATGGGTGCCGTGTGTGAAAAACACGGGTTCGGGGAGAGGCCGGGGCACCGTGTGGGATGGGGAGGCTGCCTCCGGGGCCTGAGCCAGGAAGAGGGAGAGGGAGTACTGGGGAGAGGGTCTGGCATGTGCCCAGGTGCTGAGGCAGGCGAGCGTGGGGTCCCTGTACCCCGGAACCTGGAGCTTTCCTTTGAGTGAGAGTCCCTGGGTGCTGGCCGTCTGAGGCTGAGGCTGTGGGAGGCATCTGTGGGCGGGGCCAGGCAGGAGCGGCTCTGTCGGGCTTGGCATCTTGGCATCTTGGCACGGTGTCCGGGCTGAGCCTGAATGTGCAGCCTGAGGTCTGGGTGAGAAAAGCCCTCCTCGGAGCCCGAGTGGGTGGCCGTTGGGAAACAAGCTGGCATTCTCGGTGCCCCGGGCGCTGGGCAGGGCTGGCGTCGGAGGCGGCTGCAGGGACACCAGCACCCGCGTCTGCTCTCAGGCACCTGCACCCCCGAGGGCTGTGGAGTGGAGGGCGCTCTGGGGGGTGGGCAACTGGGCCTCCTGGGTGTGGTCCCACCTGTGACCTTGGGCTCAGGGATCAAGAACCCGGAATGGGGTTGGAGCCGGCGGGAAGAGCGTGAGGGCCGGACTGGTGGCGCCTGGTGCTGGGGAGCCTGGCTGGGGCCGGGGCCGGTCGGAGTGCGTGGAGTGGCCTGTCTCTTGCCCTCGCTGTGCTGTGCGGTGCGGGCAACCGCGCCGGCCTCCCTCCCAGGGCGCTGGGGCGGCTCCTCACTGCCCCTCTGTGTTTCAGGCCGAGCTGAGGCTTCACGCCCATCTCCCCTGCCCCCCGAAGATGGCAGCCCTGCACACGGCTCCGGGCTCCCCGGCCGGCCAGCCGGAGCGGGCAGAGGACGGGTCGGAATGCAGCCCTGAGCAGGAGGAAGAGGAGGAGGAAGAGAGGGGCGAGGAGGCGGAGGAGACGGAGGAGGAGGACGTAGAGGTGGAAGAGGAGGAAGGCCAGGACGTGCTGGAGGAGTCGGGGGCCGCAGGGCTGCGGACGGGGCGGGGAGAGCCCGTGCAGCGGGCGGAGGCGGAGCTGCAGGAGGACCAGGACGTGCAGGAGGTGGTGGCAGAGGAGTGGCGTCCAGCGTGGGGGACCCAGGCGCGCCTGAGCCGTGAGGGTGCCAGGTCCCCGGTTCTCCAGGAGAAGGGTAAGAGAAGGGAGCTGGCTCTGGGGAGGAAGGGAGGGAGGGAGAGAAGAAGGGAAGGAGGGAGGGAGGACTCTTTGGCCTTTAGGCTGGTGCCAGAGCGGGATGTCAGGGCTCAGGCTTTGAAAAGGGGGTGCAGCCGGGAGCTCCTGCCCCTCTGGCTGGGGGGCAGAGGCGGCCAGGCCAGCGAGGCCCCTGCTAAAGGCAGCTCCCCCAGCAGATTTCTCCCCGCAGCTCTGCAGGCCTCTGGGGTTCCAGCCCGGCTGAGGGAGGAGGAGGACCTGGAGGAGGAGGAGGAGGAAGAGGAAGAGGAGGAGGATGAGGAAGGGGAGTTCCGGACGGCGGGGTCTCAGGTGAGCTGCCCTCTCCGGAGCTGTTGCCAGTGACGTGGCAGGCGTTCCTCGGGGCCGGCCCGGCTGCCGGAGACCCCGGTGGAGGGGCCTGTGGCCTCCGGCCGAGCCCAGGCTGGGGTGCACCTGGCTGCAGACGTGCCAGGCATCCTGAGCCCCACGGGGTGCAGTTCCCTCCCTGGGGCCGACCCTTCCCGGGCCTTGGGAACGTCCTGGTCATGCTGCCTGCTGCCCACTCACCGGCGCCCTGCAGCTTCTGGCTCTCCCCGGTCAGGCTGTGCCCTTCCCCGGGGTGCCCGTCCCTGGTCCAGGCTCTGATTCCCTGCTGAGCCTGTGAGATCAGGCTCCTGTGCCCAAACTCGGTTCAGCTGGGGCCACTGTCCCCCCTGGGGCACGGGCCCTCCAGTTGCTGACGTGACCACTGGTTGAGCCCAACGGTGAAGTCGGAGGGATGAGGTGACCACATGGCACAGCCGCGAGGGCCTGGCTCTTTGGTCCCCCAACCTCTGTGTAAATCCTGGCTCTGCCCCCTGCCAGCGGGGTGTTCCCCTCTGTGCGCCCGGGCCCCTCATCTCTGAATGGGGATGGGGTCCCTGCTTGGAAGGGCCGCGGCCAGGCCAGGAAGCCGGGGGCGGCCAGGCTCTGTCGGCCTGTGGGTGATGGGCTGGGCTCTGTGCCTGCGCTCCCGTCTCCGGCCACGGGCATGCTGTGGTGTCATCTCCCATCTCCCCCGGGGCCCTGCCATCCCCGGGGCAGTGCAGAGCTTTGACCGGGCCTTTGCTCCCCAGGGGCTGGTGACCTTCGAGGACGTGGCCGTGTACTTCTCCCTGGAGGAGTGGGAGAGGCTGGCTGCTGGGCAGCGGGACCTGTACACGGAGGTCATGCAGGAGAACTACGGCATCCTGGTGTCCCTGGGTAAGCCGCCTCCGTCCCCTGTGCCAGGGCTGCCGGGGGCTTCGCTGTCTGGAGTCGTGAGGTCTTGGAGAAGGGGGTGCTGGTGCCAGCCCACCGCCCAGGGGAGCCCCGCGGACAACCCTGCTTCTGGGTGGATCGGGGGTGGGGGTCATCAGGACCCCAGTATTGCCCAGCAGTGTCACCAGGGGGACATTTTCTGGGGCTGAGGAGTGGGCACATCCCGCAGGGGTGTGGAGGGGCTTGGCAGGAGAGCCGGGGTATCGGGCCAGGCTGGAGAGAGGGGAATGTGGGGTTTTCCAGAGGGGGGCAG
>PVJN01065791.1:0-10166 GCA_004026805.1 Lasiurus borealis
CGTCACTGCCATTTCCTAGGAGCCACGCCCCTCGCCCCCACACTCAGAGGATTTCAGCGCTCAGGTCACGCGAAGAAATAATTCTTCAAAGGAAACAGGGCTTCCCGGCCCGTGTGGCTCACGATCCAGGTCCCGGTGGATCCCCCGCTGGGGCACAGGCCCGGGCTGTGGGGCTGGGTCCCCCCGGTGGGGCGTGCAGGAGGCAGCGATGGATGAGTTTCCTGCCTCACGGATGTCCCTCTCTCTTTCTCCCTCTCCCTTCCTCTCGGAAATGAATAAATATGTATTTAAAAAAATAAATAAAGGAAACATGACTTAATCCTCAGCTCCCAAACAGACAGCCCTGCGCAGTGAATCACTCATTAAAAATGAAACGAATCCGCCCCCGACGGGAAGCCGCGTCAAGGAGCGTCAGGTGGCTCTCGCCCTGGAAGGAAGCACCAGGGGGCCCCAGAAACAGCAGGGATTCTCAATGGATCCACTCCCTCCGGGAGCCGAGGGCCCCACTCCCTCCCCGCCATGCATGGCCCAGCCTGTCTCTCACTGAGAGCTCCCGGGAGGAGGGGGCGGGCGCTGGGGGTTTCCATGGTTTCCATCCGACCAGATGAAGCGATCAGCCTTCCCAGGAGCCACTCCTTCAGTTCCAGGACACCCTCCCCGTCCCCCCCAGAGCCTGCGAGTGGACCTCAGAACAGCAGGCAGAGGGCCTGGGCCCCATTAACTGAGGCGCCTGCTCGCGTGTCAGCATCAACGCCCCGGGACCCCCAGCCGGCCTTTCCTGCCTCTGGCCACACCCCCCACTGGAGATGTGCCCGCAACCAAGGCACACGCCCTTGACCGGAATCGAACCTGGGACCTTTCAGTCCGCAGGCCGACGCTCTACCCACTGGGCCACACCAGCCCGGGCTGAGCTCTGTTTCTGCCCTCTCCTTTTCCTAGGCTCCTGCGCAACCACACGCACTCAGAACCTGGATCTCCGACCTCCTTTCTCAAGGGCTTGCACGGCCCCGAGCCTGCGGGAGGGACCGCCGGGCGGGCAGGTGGGCGGGTGGGCGGGCAGGGTCACACACCAGCCACGGGCCAGGCGGCGGGAAGGAAACGGGGTGAGTGTGCGAAGAGCGATTAGAAACTGGACTGGTCAGCAGATCTCATGGGCCAAGATCAACTCGGGAAATGGTTCCAGAAAGCCGTCCTCTGCCTGTGAGCGGGTTGCAGAGCGTCCCCCCGGGACGCGGACATGCTTTCTGCGGGGAGTAACGGCGAATGCTGGTGGCACCGCCCCTCCAGTGGAGGGAGGAGAGGACCTGGCACGGCGTGGGGAACACCGGGGCCCCCGCCCGCCCCTGCCTGCCTGTGCTCTCAGGGTGGGGGTGGGAATCACACGTCCACGACCTCCGGGCGCCTCTGGGGCCCCAACCAGACAGCCAGCTGGTGCGCTCCCTGCAGCCGGGGTCACCGGCCCGGTGTGTCTCCCCAGCACCAGGCCTCCCCTGTGAGCTTCCGGGAAAACAGGAAAGAGAGCAGGTCCTGTGTTTTCGTGACTAAATCTTTCCACCCGCGTGGCGCTTTTAAAACATTAATTTCTCCGCGCAGCAGCGTGCTAACGCGGGGCTTTAAGGAAGCGCCGGTTCTGATAGCAGAGCCGTCGGGATAGGGCTGTGGGAACTCATCGGAATAGATAGCAACCTATCGCCTTTAAGTTGTTAGAATTCCATAAGCCCCGTTCTGAAATAGCACAAATGCCAGTTTTGGGATGTTTTTATTTTTTTGCTTATTCTCACTTCTCTTCAAAACCAAGAGAAGAAAAGCAACAAAGGGAATCCATCCTGTAACTGGTCTTATGGTTCAGTCATGCCAGAGGGGTCCTTCCTTTCCCCGCATTTTAGATACTTTACACTCAACTCGGCAACCTAATAAGCAGGTTTAATATCTGTATCTATGTCTATGGCTATATCTATATCTACTATCTATCTATCTACACACACACTGAGTGGCCAGATTATTATGATCTCTGAACACATAATAATCTCTGAACGCATGATGATTTGGCCACTCAGTGTCTATCCTATATAATAAAAGGCTAATATGCAAGTTGTCCCCTTAACTAGGAGTTTGACCAGCAGGCAGGCCGACCAAGCTCTCATGTCCCCTCCCCGTGGCCAGGCTGGCCAGACCCCCACCCCCATGCACAAATTCATGCACCGGGCCTCTAACACACACACACACACACACTGAGTGCCAAGATTATTATGCGTTCAGATCATCATCATAATCTGGCCACTCCGTCTATATCCTCTATAATAAAGAGCTAATATGCTAATTAGGCTGAATAGCAGATCGACCGTCCAGATGACCTTCCAGACGAGGCCGGGGCTACAAAGGCCGACTGAGGCTGCGAGGGGCTGCCAGGGCCGAGCATCTCGCAGGAACATACATGTTTATAGTAATTTCTTGAGGAAGAAGAAAGGAGAGAGATAGAAACATCAATGACGAGAGAGACTCATCGATCGGCTGCTCCTGCACGCCCCCTACCGGGGACCGAGCCCACCACCTGGGCCTGTGCCCTGACCGGGAATGGAACTATGACTTCCTGGTTCATAGGTCAGCTCTCAACCACTGAGCCACACCAGCTGGGCCTGATAAGCAGATTTTAAAAAACCGTTTCCGGTCGGCAGTTCTGAAGCCGATCACGTCTAACATCCCGTAGCTCAGTGTCCTGTGCGCACAGGGCCGCCCCCAGCCGGTGGGGCAGGAGCTGGGGAGACCCCCTGCAGCCAGGGGATCGGCTCGCACACTTTCCCTCTGTTCCCGGAACCCACTCCCGGGCCCAGGGTCTCAGTGGGTCTGAAACAACCTTCCATGATTCACCCTCACGCAGGGTGGCTGACACCGCCTCCAGGGGGCCTGCCAGGCCTGTGCCAATGGCACCATCTGCCCCGGCAAGGTGAGCACAGCCTTGCACCCAGCACGCCAGCCCCGCCTGGTGGCTCTGGACACACAGGCCTCCCGGCCACCAGCTCCCTGCCCCCTGCCCCGGCCCCTCCCACTTTCCCACCACGTCCCGGGGACCCACAGGGCACTTGGCGGGTCCAGTGGTGGAGGACAATGGGGGTGGGGGCGTTTGGATGATAGAAATACGAGCTGTCCGGCTTCACGGTGTTGGGGTGCGGCTGTGTGCGGCCAGCCCGGGACCCACCAGGGTCGGGGACTGTTTTCCTCAGAGCCGGGCCTGCCCCCGGGGGTTCCTGGCGGCCTGACAGCCAGTGAGCGGCCCCGGCCCGGCCTGGCGGAGCGGAGCGGGGGCCACAGCGCTTCCTGCGGCCACACCCCGACTTCCTGCGGGGCTGGGCACCGTGCCCCGAGGCCGGCCAGTCAATTCCTCCCTTCCCCCCAGATCCCCGCCACCGTGTCCTGGAGCCCCGTCTACATGCCTCACACCTGCCCCCAGCCCGTACCCCCTCCCGGCAGGCGCTCCTCGGAGCCTCCCGTTACCTCTCGTGTTCCTGGGGTGACCCCGGGGGGCCCTCCTGGCCGGCGGCCTCCCATGCTCTCCTGCCTGTGGCTGCGCTGCCACCGGCTCTCGGCTGAAGGATTCTAGCTCTGAGCGGGGCCTGCTGGGAGCTGGGCCGGGCGTGGGTTTATACAGGGAAGCTGTGTCCTGTGGGGACCCCCCCTCCCGCTCCCTTCCGCCCCCCTCCAGGGGAAACTGTGACTTGCTCCTGCCAGGCCTGACCAACCATGACGCAGCAGAGTCCTTTCGGGGCGCGTCCTGGAAGAACGGACGGGGGGACTTTCCTGGGGGTGGGACACGGCAGGGGAAGTAGCGGGAGGAGTCTGTCCGCCACCCGCAGCCCCAGAGACATTCCTCCAGGTGAGGTGGCTGGCGGCTCCCTGCCTGCCCCACCCCCCCACTCCACCCCCACTCTCCGGGCGAGGCATCGCTCAGGAGGGGGAGAGGCTTTTTGCTCAGAAAGGAAACCGTGGGACCCAAGGATGCTAATAAAAGCCCCGGGCCGGCGGAGGAAGGAAGCGGAGCCGGATGTCCCTGGCGAGTTTTCATTCAGATCCTCGGTGCCGAGAACATTCCACGCTTTTCCGCAGGCACCGAGTGCAGGCACCGAGCCGGGTGGCCCGCCGGGAGGAGCTGGCCGAGCCGGGCCCAGGGGTGCTCGGCCGCTCGGAACGCACTTCACGGAAACACTTTCAGATTCTTTTTTTTTTTCCTTCCCTGCCAGGGTGGCCACGCCGACCAAGTTCAAGGAGGAAAAGGGACTCAGAGGACCGGAGTCGCCCGTGCTGCAAGGGACGGACGGACGGAGGAGGCAGCACGGAGCGTTCCGGGGGACGAGGCTGGCGGACGCACCTTCCCGGTTACACGTGAAACCAGACTCGTGTCCTGTCACAGTAAATAGCGCTTAATGCGGTTTCCTCTTATTCCTCTGAACCAGTGGTTCTCAACCTTCCTGAGGCCTCGACCCTGGCGTACGGTTCCTCCTGGGGTGGTGACCGCCAACCATGAAATGTTGCTACTGTGATGCCTCGTGATGTCAATATCTGCATTTTCCGAGGGTCTTAGGCGACCCCAGTGAAAGGGTTGTTCGACACCCCCCAAGGTGTCTCGACCCACAAGTTGAGAACCACTGCTCTAAACCGACGTGAAATAGTTAAGACGCCCTTTGGGGATGATGAGGTAGCACCTCAGACAGCCCGGGACAAATATCTCAGCCTTTTCATCCTGTGCCGGTCCGTACAGTCCCTGATCCGGAAATTCCACCGCCTCATCTAAATACCATGCAACCGAGAGGCCAGGACTTGCAGACCGTCTCCCCGGGAGGGAACTGTGGTCATCGCAGGCGATCGATAAGAACGGTAGCTTTACTTCCCAAGTTTATTTTTAAATACATTTTTTTTTTTTTAGAAAAGGGAAAAATATGAGAATGAGTGGCTGTGCTGAAAAGACTCCACTAGCTGAAACCGGTGTGGCTCAGTGGATAGAGCGTCGGCCTGCAGACTGAAAGGTCCCAGGTTCCATTCCGGTCCAGGGCATGTATCTTGGTTGCGGGCACATCCCCAGTAGGGGGGGTGTGCAGGAGGCGGCTAATCAATGTCTCTCTCTCATTGTTGTTTCTGACTCTCTATCCCTCTTCCTTCCTCTCTGTGAAAAATCAATAAAATATATTAAAAAAAAGAAAAGACTCCACTGAGTCCAGTTTAATGGGGAAATTTCTGACTCTGTAAACACATCCATTGTTAGCACAGGACTGGATTATTTGATGAAGAGGAGGGTCACTGACAGGAAGGGAAAGTCCTATTTATTATTCTTCTCGGAGTCCCGCATCCACACCACTGCCCAGGCGCACACCTCCTTTAAAGGCTCAAAGCAGTCGCCACCCTTTCGGGTGATGCTAAGAACAGCAACGCTACGTGCTGACTCTGAGTCCCCTCTCTGCAGTGTCACCGTCATCCCGGGACGTGAGGGTGAACAGATGGGAGGAGAGGAGGTGGGCACAGCTGGTGGGTGCCCTCTGCAACCAGCCCACCTCGGGGGGACAGAGGCGGGGGACCATCTACACTCTCAGGAGGCTTCCTCTCTCCCATCCTGCACCGGGTGAGCTGTTTTTTTTATCTTATTTTATTGATCTCAGAGAGAGAGGTGGGGAGAGAGAGAGAGAGAGAGAAACATCGGGGAGGAGAGAGAATCATGGACTGACTGCCTCCTTCCCATCCCCCACTGGGGACTGAGCCCTCATCCCAGGCCTGTGCCCTGACTGGGAATCGAACCTGCTTTGTGGGCCGACGCTCAGCCACGGAGCCAGCCAGGCCGGGGTGAGCTGTTTTTTATCTTATTTTATTGATCTGAGAGAGAGAGAGAGGAGGGGAGAGGGAGAGAGAGGTGGGGAGAGGGAGAGAGAGAGAGAGAAACATTGGTGAGGAGAGAGAATCATGGACTGATTACTGGGGACTGAGCCCTCCGCCCAGGCCTGTGCCCTGACCGGGAATCGAACCTGCTTTGTGGGCCGACGTTCAGCCACGGAGCCACCAGCCAGGCTGGGGCGAGCCATCTGACTCAGACGCAAGTTTCTAACCCCACAAATCAGGCACGAACTCTTTTCTGCCAGTTGAGATCCGGAAGCACCAAGTCTCGGACGTTGAGAGATGGAAATGCCGGGGGCTAAAAGCCCGGGCATCTGCTGTCTGTCCCAACGCCCGGGGCAGACTGACTCCAGAGCGGCGGGTCCGGCTTCCAGGGAAAGGGTCCTGGGGTCGGGGGCCCCTTCGCTCCAGGACCCCCGCTGCCCCCAGCGGAAACGCCCGCTCAGACACGGAGGCCCAGGAGGGGCCGGGGGAGAGGGGGCCTGTGGTGGGAACAGAGGTCAGACGTGGGCCCCCGGATGACACTCGTGACCTTTGCCCCCAGGACGAACTTGTGAGTCTGTCGCCGGCGTTGATAGGACGCAGGGAGGTGGACGGCCCCGGACGCCCGGGTCCCCGGCTCAGAGCCGAGAGAACGGCTGCCCGCTCATGGCCGCCGGTCAGCAAGCCACGAGGCCGGTGGTCCCCGAGGGGGCGGGGGGCAGGAATGGGTTCGGAGAGCACCCAGGTGGGACCTGGTGAACCATCAGTATCGGTGCCCTGTAGCCTGGACGTCGAAAGGCACCCAATTATGTGAGAATAACCCCTTTAACAAGCAAACCAGCCGGAGGGCCAGCCAGAAAGTTCCTCGTGGGTAGCTGTGCCCCCAAACAGACTACGCCCGCGCTGGCCATGCCCACCGAGGCGGCTGCGTGCCTGCGCTCCTCGCCGGCATCGAAGGGACGCCCCCAGGCGAGACCGGGACGAGTCGGGACGAGGCCGGGAAAGGAAAGCCATGGAAATAACACCTCTCAGGACCCCGTGCAGCCGGGCCAGACTTTAATGCAAGAAACAACAGCAGAAGTAAAGAAAGTTCGAACTCGGGAAGGCCTAAAACTCCACGCTGCCCCTAGGGCAATGGTTCTCAACCTTCCTAAGGCCCCGACCCTTCAAGACAGCTTCTCATGAGGTGGTGACCCCCAACCATAAAATTATTTCCGTGGCTACTTCATCACTGTCATTTTGCTCCTGTGATGAACTGTCATGTAAATATCTGATAGGCAGGATGTATTTTCGTTGTTACAAATGGAACACCATTAAAGCATAGGGATTCATCACAAAAGCAATATGTAATTATATATTGTGAACTATTTATTTCTAATGACAAATAAATGAAATTTTTGTCTTGAGTCGTGGTGTAGCATGGGCAACCGTCTTCCAAGGACAACAGTAAACGACATGGCTACCCTTTGCGACACCGAGGAGCGGTGTGTTGGTTCCTAAGACCATGGGAAATAGGTGTTTTTTTCCGCTGGTCTTAGGCGACCCCTGTGAAAAGGTCGTTCGACCCCCATAGAGGTCACGACCCACAGGTTGAGAACCGCTGCCCCAGGGCCCTCTCTCTCTGGAAGAAGGAACCCCATACACAGTTTTTAGGCGCGGACCCCCCATCAGAATAGTTTCAATCAGCGTGGTACTCACCCAGGGCCGACGACGCGGCTAGAGCCTGAAAGAGAGAGAGAGAGAGGAAGGTCAGTGTCCTGGGTCACCAGCTCGGCTGCCAGGTCTCGCTCTGCACCGGGGGTGGAACGCGCTCACTGCTGCCTCAGTGCTCGGCTCTCCCTGAGGCTTTTTTCCCTTCAGGACCAGCGGTGCTTTATGTGAAACCATCGGCTCTCAAAAGGTCCTTCCTTCCCCAGACTCGCCTGGACCCGCTGGTGGCTGGCGGCTGACGGAGATCTGAAAAGCTTGTCCGCTAGCCCCAGGGCACCCCATCTGTCAGCTGCTCCTTCTGCAGCCCACCGCGCCCCTCAGCCACCTTCTCTAGAGACAGACGCCCACTTACAACCTGCTCGGGGTACCCCAGTGGTTCTCAACCTTCCTAAGGCCCTGAGACCCTTGCATACAGCTCCTCATGGGGTGGTGACCCCCAACCATGAAATGTTGCTACTGTGATGCATCGTGATGTAAATATCTGCATTTTCCGATGGTCTTAGGCGACCCCTGTGAAAGGGTCGTTCGACCCCCAAAGGGTCGCGACCCACAGGTTGAGAACTGCTGGGGTACGCCCTCACCCCAGTTAATCACCGTGCGGCTTCCTCCTGTCCGCACTAATTTAACGCTAATGCTCTTTCAAAGACAATCTTACGGAGGCATCATTTCCACACCGTAACGCCCACCCATTCAAAGCATGCAACTCAGTGGGTTTTAGCATGTTCCCGAGTTTCATACCCATCACCATCATCTCATTCTACATTTTCATCATCCCCCCCAAAAAAATACCCCCCTGCCTTTTCATTCCTACACTCCCGGGCCCCACTCCCCACCCCCCATTTTCTTTTCTTAAAGGGAGAATGCACAGAGCAGCGGGCTCTGCTGAGAGATCACCCGCGGTATCGGCTGGGGGCGCACCTGTGTCAGCGCGAAACCACAAGCCGCAGCTTCTCTCAGGAGAGAAGTGGCGAAAAGCCACCAGCCAGGGGGGCCAGGCCAGGGGATGGCAGGGGGGGCCGGTAGGCCAGGCCAGGGGGTAGTTTACAGAGAGGAAGAAAGGCATAGGAAGTCAGAAACATCGATGAGAGAGAGAGACATCGATCAGCCGCCTCCTACACGCCCCCTATTGGAGTTGTGCCCGCAAGCAAGGTCCATGCCCTTGACCAGAATCGAACCTGGGACCTTTCAGTCCACAGGCCGACACTCTATCCATTGAGCCACACTGGTTTCGGCCAGGGGGTACTTTAAATAACGTGGCTGCACGCAATGGAGCAAAACATTGAAAAAGTTGAAATGAGCACATTCCAAAATGGGGGAGAGGAGGGGAAGAGAGGAGAGGGGATGAGAAGGCAGGGAGGGGAGGGGAGGAGGAGTGGAGGGTAGGCCCCCTGGACACACGGCTCCTGGAGGGGGAGGGGTGGCCTTGAGGAGCTTGGGCCGTGTCCTTCCGCAACGCACAGGGCCCTGGTCTTGCTGGGCAGCACCGTCCTCCACAAATGCTCAGCCCGGTGGCCGGTCGAGTGCCTCGGCGGCTGCTGACGCTGTCTCTCCCACCGCCCACCGCCAGCCCTCGCAAGCTGGCTGAGTCCCGTTTTTAAAGTTTTATTTTTACGTTTTCAAGATATTCTTAGGGCTCTCAGCGAGGAAGGGAGTGGGAGGGAGAAAGACAGGAGCATCAGTGATGAGAGAGAATCGTGGATCAGCCGCCCGCTGCACACCCCACACTGGGCACCGAGCCCACGACCTGACTGGGAATGGACCCGTGACCTCCTGGTTCATAGGTCGACGCTCCACCACTGAGCCACAGTGGACAGACAGGTTGAGTCCCATTTTTAATATATTTTACTGATTTTTCACAGAGAGGAAGGGAGAGGGATAGAGAGCCAGAAACATCGATGAGAGAGAGACATCGATCAGCCGCCTCCTGCACGCCCCACAGTGGAGATGTGCCCGCAAGCAAGGTACATGCCCCCGACCAGAATGGAACCTGGGACCCTTCAGTCCGCAGGCCGACGCTCTATCCACTGAGCCACACCGGTTTCAACAGTTGAGTCCCATTTTGAAGGTAAGACCGAGACTTGGCTGGTGTCGCACGGAGCAAGGCCAGGCACGGTCAGCGGGGATGCTGAGGCAGGGTCACCGAGACCCCGCGTGGCTGGGCCCAGCGGGGAGCCACGAGGGAATCAGCCCACGTGGTGACACCCGTCCGTCCTCTCCCCTGAGAGAACCCCCGGTGATTCTTCACCCGCCTGGAGGAGCACAGCTTGTTCTGGGCGACGCTGCCCCCCGAGAACTCCCAGCTCTGGAAAGGGCTCCCCTGGGGTCTGGGCGCCAGAAAGATCTGGAAAGGCCCAGCGGCCACACACTTGCTGTGGGAGGTGAGGGGGCAGGAGATGCCTGGCTCACAGAGATGGTGCCGAGGTCTGGCCGGGCACACAGGCAGCACCGCTGGTGGCTTCCCGAGACCAGAGCCGGGGATGCCCAGCTGAGCCACAAAGAGGAGGTGTGAGGGCACGGGGCAGGGGAATCCACCTGGGGGTGGGGAAGCCAGGCCAGGGGGTGTCAGGGGGTGGGGAGGCCAGGCTAGGGGGTGTGAGGGG
>PVJN01065792.1:0-10165 GCA_004026805.1 Lasiurus borealis
TGAGAGACCAGGAAAATGACGGTAGATTTCAGAGAGAGAGAGAGTTGGTTAGAAGGGTTTGGAGGGGAGAAACAAAAAAGGACCGGTTTGGGGGCCTGGACTTTGCTATTTTAAGGTACTCTGCTGACTGCAATTCACTGAGGTTGTAGGACCAAGGAAAGTATTTTTTATTTAAAGATTTTGGGTGGAGACACCTAAATTTGGGCTTAAGGGAAGGACTCGGAGGGGAGGAAGGAAAGGGTCGCCCAGAGAGGAGGGATGTGGATGGCACAGCTCAGGCAGAGGTGTGCCGGGAGGAAGGACAGCGAGGGGAGGAGACAAACGACGGAGACTGAAGTGGGCAGAAAGGATGGGGAGAAGTAGGGCGCAGGGTGGAGAACCCTGTCCTGCCCAGGGCCATTTGGATGTGGATAACATCGTTCCAGAGCCATGCAAAATGGTCAGCTTGAAAAACAGCTGCTAAATTTGGTCACACATTTAATGAACTCACTCCTAATGCCTTGGCAGGGCCAGACCAAATGGTTTCTCAGGCCTTATGTGGCCTGAGGGCCAGACACTCCCACCCTGAAACAGGCCCTTGGCGTCTTCTACACTTACATTTGATAAAAACAAGGAATATAGTGCCGAGAAGCTGATGATGAAAATCTGTGCCAGTGACCTCGAGTCTCCCCCAACCTCTCACTTCTTCGGGCAACCGCATGCAACCCCTCCGGCTGCCACCATATTTCTAAAGTGACTTATGAGCTTCATATATCTTCCTATACAGATATTATAGGGAGCATTTAGACATTGTATAGATTATATGGTTTATCAGCTATAGACGGCCTATACATCAGGCTCTCCCACGTCTCTCCCTGCTTCTCCTGCTCCACTCCCAACAGAATTACAGCACAAAATCAAGTCAGTATTTAGGTCACTATAGGCTAAACAGCTCAGCAATAGCTAAAGACAGCTCTGTTGCTTTTCGCTGAATTCGTAATAGTGTTGTGTTATCATTTGCTAGATTTTATGTATTTTGGAGTCTTCTCCCTTGTCAACACTATGCCATTGTCACTTTAGTGAATGTTAAAATCAAACTAGATGATGTTCAAAATGCAATCACTGGTTTTGCCAGGACAGAATTTTCTCGCGCTGGAGCCTGGGCATTAGAGGCACCCTGTGGGCCTGAGGGGTGGGGTGTCTGCCAGGCGTGGTTATTTTTAGGTGCCCTGTGGGCCGCCAAAGGAAGCCTCGTTCCAGGAACGTCTTCACGAGGACAGGGCGGCGGCTTCCTGGCTGCGTCACCGTGCCACCCCCAGAGGGCAGGACGTGTGAATCAGGAGGTTCCTCTGGCGGAAACCCCCTGCTGGGGCTCTCAGGGCTGTGGTGAGGGCAAGGCCTGCTCTGGCCCAGGAGGGGGGCCGGCTCCCAGACACCTGCTTGGGGTCGCCTTGGCATTTGTACTGAGGCCCTCAGCCCGCAAAATCGTCCGCAGTGACCCCAAGACTAGCTTGTCTGCATGGAAGGTCAGCTGGCTCCTTTCAGGAACTTGTGGCACCCCCACGGGGTCATTACACGGTGAAATCAGGACGTTTCGGGTGCTGGAGCCAAGAGTGGGTCTGTTGGGAGAGCACAGCCATCATGGAGGGGGGCTGAAACTCCCCGGCCGCCCCAGTGGCTCCCAGGCCCCCCGAGGGCAGCTTGACACACAGCCCCGTCTGTGCCCACGCTGGCGGGCCGCTCTTGTGCCCCTGGTGCAGGGCTGACTGTTAGGGACAGCCACCCAAGCAGGGAGGGGCTGCGGCCGAGGAGTCAGGCCTGAGGTTTTCATCTTTCTCTCTCTCTCTCTCTCTCTCTCTCTCTCTCTCTCTCTCTCTCCTTTCCCAATGCTCAGAGGAGGAGCCCTCAGAAGCACCCCCGACGCCGCCTCCCCGAGGGAAGGCCCCGCAGGCCTCCGAGCAGCCCCCGCAGCGGGCAGAGGTCCCCACGGAGCCCTCTCTTCCCGAGCTGACGCCTCCGCCGCTGCCGAGCCCCAGTGCGCCCCCACCTCCTGAGGACCCGGGACAACAGCCTGCTCTGCCCAGGAAGCCCCAGCAGCCGCTGCCCTGGCCAGCCTGGCCCCGCTGGCCAGGCCTGCCCTTCTTGCCTGGCTCCACTGGGGTCATCATGGAGACCGGAGAGGCTGGGCCTCCGGGGAGGATGGGCGGCGTGTCGGGGAGAGGCCTGCCCCAGGGCGTGGACGGCCAGACGGGGCAGGCGCCCATCCCCAGCACAGAAGGCTTCGCGGGAGCACCAGGTAAGCCCACAGGGGCCTGCACACGAGCTGCACGGGCTTGTGGGTTCAGGGGATAAGGTCTAAAAGGTAGCTTTCCCAAGGTGCTAGTCACACCCCCAGGGCCTGGGGCACCCCGAGATAGTGCAGTAAGTTACACTAGGAATTGTTCCCTGGGCTGGGATCCAGGTCACAGGAAGCTCGCTGGTCTTCCCAGCAGGAAGTGAGCCTGGGAAACCAAATGTGAACCGGGAGCTGATGTAGCAGGAGACAGCCTGCCTCAGAGCGGGTGAACTGGAAAGTTCTGGCTCAAATCCCAGCTGTCACCACCAGCCTTGGGCCCTGGGCCGGCCCCCTGCCCTGAGGGTCAGCTCCTTCACCCGCAGTGAGGGAGGCGATAGGACCTCAGGGAGTTTGTGGGGACAGGGAAGAAAGTCTATTCAGTGCGTGTGCGCGCAGTAAGCGCTCCCTGCGAGCGTGTCAGCCCCTGTGGGGGCAGGTGGGGTGGGATGGGGTTCCCTGCTAACTGGTGAAGGCAGAGAGAGCACATTTGTGGGATCCCCGCCACGTGCCAGGGACTGAACCAGGAAGTCAGTTTCTTACAGCTCTCCTGGCGGCACCGTGGTGTTATCAGTCCTGTTTACAGACGAGGAAGCTGAGGCACCGGGCTAGGACATGTAAACAAATGTTTTCTAAGCAGTTTGTTTTCTATTAGTTTCACGTGTCATGGATGCTTATACACTGTGGAGCTAGTATTGTCTGTCCATCCACGCAGTCCTTCCTCCTTTTCCATCCATCCATGTGACACACACTGCATCCAGCCCCGCTGGAGCGGGGAAGCAGTCAACAAAGCTCCTGGGCTGCGGGAGGGGTTGGCCTCACCTTTTTCCTTCGTCCCTCGCCCAGCTCACCTCAGGGCCTTCTTCCCTGCCCAGGGAGAAGTGGGCTAGTGAGGAGGCAGGTATGGGGTGGGGGGGGGAGGGAGGGGTGCATCTGTTTCTAGGAAGGTGGCTGGGAGTGGTGCCCTTGCTCGCCGCCTAGTGTGAGGAGCAGTGAGAAGGGAGGGCTCTGGAAATGAGGAGCCGCGTGGGACTTTGTTTGATGTTCCATCTCATTTTGTTTTCCAGGATACCCCAAATCACCGCCTGCAGGCTCCCCAGGTGCGTCTGCCAGGAGACCCGGGCAGGAGGCCAGCCCTCTGTGGCAGCCTCTGCCCTGCGTGTCCTCCTCCTCTCCTCGGGCTCTGAGTGTGGGTGGGGACCGGGGCCCAGCCGTCCTGCCTGCCAGCTGTGGGCAGGGCCTCTGCTGACTGCAGTGGGCTGAGCCCCAGCAAGTTTTGCTCCCCAGAGAGGGTCAGGGTCCTGCCAGAGACATGAATTCTCCCTCATGCGTGCACCCAGCTTGTGGAGTTTCCTGAGCCCACTGGGTGGACCGAAGCCTGGGGTGGCCCCGAGCAGCTTCCTGGGGTCCAGGTGTCGTTAATTCTTTAATAAGCAAGCAGCTCCCTAGATTATTCCCATAATCCACTCCCCACCCCCCAGCCCCCCCTACCCCCGTATGAGGCACAACACAGCATCAGTTACACACACACACACACACACACACACACACACACGGGCTCATACATGAATACTCCCAGCCAGTGCCTGTCCCACTGTCCAGCTCTGCCTCCTCCCGGCTGATCTCGATGGTGGCCCGGGTGCTCTACCGCTCGAAGGCAAAATAAAGCCGCCTTCCGAGACAGGCACACAGGCCTCGTCTTCCAGGCCCCGGCCCCACCTGCCTGTGAACACTCCGTCCTCTCTGTTCCAGGGGTTCCAGCGCCCTTCCTGGTATCTTTCTCTGCGGGGCTCACCCAGAAGCCTTTCCCCAGCGATGGGGGTGTGGTCCTCTTTAACAAAGTGCTGGTCAACGACGGGGACATGTACGACCCCAGCACCGGTAAGTCTGGAGGGGTGCGCTGCGGGTGGGGAGCCGTACTGGCAGAGACGGCCAGCAGCTGCAGGCCCAGGAGGGGCAGCTGGCGATGCTGTGCTCCCCCTTGTGGGCTGTGAAGGGGCTCCAGCCTGCAGGGCGGTGGGTGTGCAGTGACATTTCCCAGTCATGATGTCAGCATACCAGCCTTCGCCTGGGAGTCGTTCATGTGACTGTGGAGATAGTTCAGGGCTCTCCCAGTCTGCTGGCGTTACACCCTAGGGCAGGCAGTGGAGTCTGCCCCGCCTCCTTCCGATGCTCGTGGTTCATGATGAACAGAACCGGGGACAGGAGGGCGGCCCTGTGTGTGGGGTCTCCTGCTCTGAAATCACGTCAGCTGCCTGGGGCCGCTGGTGCTGTCTCCCAGCCCACGAGCACCAGGCAGCAGAGGGCGCCCGAGGGTCCTGCTCTCAGGCTTCCTCCTTCCCACTGGCCCACAACCTGAGCCGGGGCCTGTCCCCAGGGATTGGAGGCAGAGCCCTTCGTGAGCATCTGGTCTCCAGGGTAAAGGGAAGCAAGTCAGGGCAGAGCCGGAGCAGGTGCTGAGGGCCCCAGAGGCCTGGGTGTTCTTTCCCGAGGAGCTGGGAGACCTCTGAGAAGAGGCCAGTGTGTCAAGTAGCAGCAGCTGGGCATCCACGTGGTCCTCCCGGGGGCTGCGTGCCACCACGGCTGCTGGATTTGCAGGACGGTTGGGAGGTGGAATCGAGTTCCGTTTGGGCAGTTTTTAGCTGTCACACTCAGGTTTGCCCTGCCTGGCCATTGGGCTGAATGCCTCCTATTCTTCAGACGGTGGTTCTTAAGTGTTAGCCTAAGTCACGTGCAGAAGCTGGAAAAGTGGAGCTCTGGGACCCTGGTGGCGGCCAGCCCAGTGTGAGCAGCGTCCTGTGCTTTCAACCCAAGTCCAGCTCCCTCCAGGGCCCTCAGTCCATGCTGCCCTGTTGGTCAGGGGATCTTTGCAAGCAGGGACGGTGACCCACACTTCTGGGTCCTCCAGCCCAGGGACCTCCAGCCCAGAACTTTTCTAGTTAAGGAGGGCCTCACTACATTCTGGGTGACCCTGAGGGAACAAGGCAGCCAGGTACCTAGGGTATGAACGCAGGGTCCAGGTGCCTAAGGAAAGACTCCTGGAGCTTTAAGTTACCATGGAAAGTTGGAGAAGGGCCCTGGTCAGTGTTGCTCAGAGATGAGAGCGTTGGCCTGTGCACCAACAGGTCTCGGATTCGGTTCCTGGTTGAGGGCACATGCCTGGGTTGCAGGTTCTATTGCCAGCCCCCAGTCAGGGGTGCATGTGGGAGACAACCGATTGATGTATTTCTCACATCGATGTTTCTCTCTCCCCCCTAACCCCTTTTCCTTCCACTCTAAAATTAATCAATGGGAAAAAATATCGAGTGAGGATTAACAAGCTGGAGATTGGAGCCGGGGGCCTATTTTTCAGGGCAGAGTGAAGACCCAGACCCCGAGATTCCTTTTCAGCCCAGGACCTCCATTCCAAATCGTCTTCTCCCCAGGGACAAGGGACAGTGGCTGCTCCTGGCGGCACTTGGTGTGGGCACCCACTCTAATAGCTGTGGGGCCACCTACCGCTGCTTTATAATTGGCACATCTGCAAACCCCACTGCCTCTTCCTCATGCCATCCCCACTTCCGAATCTTTGCTAAGTGAGAACCAGCCAGCTTCTGGCCATGAAGGAATGCCACTTGTCTACTGGCCCAGCGCAGGGAGACTGGCTCCTCCACAGGGGAGCTGGTTGTGGTTTTCCCTGTGTTAATAACAAGCTTTGTGGGTTTGGGGGAGAGGGGGTTCAAGCTGTGAGGCTGATTCTAGGTTGGCTTTGGGGTACTTTCAGTGGGGAAAGCTTCCAGAGGCAGCCAGGACCTGGGTGGCTGTAGTTCACTGCACCTTAGGTGGTAGGGGGAGCAGACCATGGGCTGGGCCTCAGCCCTGTGTCTTCCCAAGCCTGGCGGCGCACTGTGACCAGTGTGAGGACTGAGCTCTCCCCCAGCAAGGCCAGATGGTTCTCTCCCTGACTGCGCATGGCACGACGGCAGGCTCCTCCTAGGGCTGTGCCGGGTGTAGGTGAAGTGTCGTAATTATACCCAGGTTCTGCAGTATTTGTCCTCTTCTGGATGTGACAAGCATTCCACAGTGGGTCTTGCAAAGAGGACTGGGTCAGAGCCAAAGAGCGATACCTGTAATTGGGTGTAGGAGGGCTACCTTGCCCACAGCACCAACTGAAAACCTGCTGCGAAGTGCTGGGGTGTTGGCCCATGAACACGTGTCTGCCTTCTTCCTCCAGGGATCTTCACAGCTCCATACGATGGGCGCTACCTGATCACGGCCACCCTCACTCCCGAGAGGGATGCGTACGTGGAGGCGGTCCTGTCGGTCTCCAACGCCAGCGTGGCTCAGCTGCACACAGCTGGCTACAAGAGAGAATTCCTGGAATACCACCGGCCCCCAGGGGCTCTGCACACCTGTGGCGGCCCGGGAGCATTCCACCTCATCGTGCACTTGAAGGCGGGAGACGGCGTCAACATCGTGGTGACTGGGGGCAGGCTGGCTCACACAGACTTTGACGAAATGTACTCCACTTTCAGTGGGTTTTTCTTATATCCATTCCTTTCCCACCTCTAGGGCACTGGGGAAAGGTAAGGCGAAGGGAAGTTGTAAGAACTGGAGAGCTTTAATATTATTCACGTTTATGTATGTAACTGGAGCACTGGTCTAGGATTCTGTCGACGTCCCACCACCTCTCTCCAGAGAACAGCCTTTCCTGGCTTTGGAGGCCATGAACACACCTTAGAGTCCCCCAGCAGGCAGCAAGGGCTGACTCCGGTCATGCCCTCGGCTAGCTGAAGAGTTGGGACATGCCCACACCTCTAAGCCAGGTCCTCCCCAAGCCCGGGCTTTGCCCCCAGCTGCCGCCCTGGGCGAGGCAGTGGGATCCGGTCCTGCTGATGGAGAAGGAAATGCTGCTGGATGCAGGTCTGAGGTGGAGGGAGGGCCAAAATGGATACCTGTGGCCGCAGTCTTTACTAGAGTGCTTGTTTATACTGCATGCAGGAAAGAAGTTTAAACACTGAAGTGGCACGTGCCGCCACAGACCTGGGTCTACAGTCTGCTGCCCCAGGTCTGGTTCACCACTGCTCACCCGGGCGTCTGCCCAGCTGTGAAGGAATCCAAGAGACTATTGTGAGCTCGTTGGGCTCCTTGAATGACATGTACAATTTAAGTGCAAAGACAGGGAGTGTCAATTAAAGATGTAAAACCACTAAACCACTTCAAGTTACTTAAATCTGGTGCCTTGTGGATCTAGAGTTGCTAAAAAGCAAACTGTAAAAAGACATTGACTTTTTAATGGCTATAGGAAGTAAGCTTGAATAAATTAATCTCAACCATTTAACTTCCTCTTCAGCATCCATGATGTACACACTTGGTTCCTTTTTGCTTATAAAGACAATCCAGATGTGCTGGGAGGTCAAGGCCTCCATCTGAGCCCCACAGCTGAAGAAGGGCTCCTCCAGGGTGTGCTGAGAATTCACATCTAATTAGCAGCTGTGCAAGTTAAATGAGATTGCTCCCGGCCCACATCACACACATGTGGCTTCAAACTCGGGTTCCCAGGCAACAAGAGCCCCAACATAAAGCTGAGATCATCTGAGAAAAGCAGGCACCTTCCCCTGCAGAGCACGCTCTGTTCCAGGGAAGCCCAGCATGTTACTCCCTTCCCAGCAGCCACAGAAACCTCTAGGCACACCAGACTCTGCTCCAGGTGGTCTCTGCTCATTAGGTCAAATCTGCTGGTCAATCAAGTGCCACTGGGGAAGGCACATCCCCTAGCACCTCGGGGAAAGTGTGGACCACTGACAAGTTTCCTTGGAACTGAATCGAGCCACCAGATGCTGTTATGCTGTAACAATTGTAAAAATTCCAAGACTGCTTGCCAGTGAGATCACAGGGTGGCCACTGGCCGCTGAGAGAAGCCTTCTTCCCAGCTCCCCCCTCACCACTGCCCCCCGCAATCCTTGTACCCTAGGCAAGGGAGGAGTGGCCCAAAGCCTGAGGGTTTGCTGTTTAGTATTTTAAAGTAAGTCTGGGTCTCTCGGTCCAGGAAAGTGAGGGAGAGTAGCATTCTCACCCCATTTCTCCAGCTGGGGAACTGGCTAACAGTGGCTATCAGAGTATCAATGGCTTCCTAGAAATGACTCATGGAAAAAACCCCAGTGCCATAGAGCATTTTCAGGAAAATCCAGTTGGCACACATGCATGTTTTTGCCATCTCTCCCTCACACCCCTTGTAAACACCTTAACTCAGTGCCAAAGGGAGTAAATGCACAATAGTCAGAAAGACAGGGACCACAGATGGTTCTTAGAGCACCAGTAATACTTGGTATTCCTCTCTCAGTGCATTCCAACTCATTTACTGGAAAAAAAGAAAAACAGAATTCCAGCTCCCTGTGTCCATGGTGGGCAAAGTACACTAAGTCTAACTACAGCAGGTCCTGCATTCACTCAGGATGAAGTTGGAGGAAAGCTGAGTCACGATCCATTTAGGAGACAATTTTTCAAGAGGGAAAGACCAAGAGAAAATACACGGTCACTGAGCTGGAGGCTGCAGGAACTGTGTGCAGCCCCTTCTTAGAAAGCAGCAGTCCTGTGCCTGCGAGTGAGACACAGAAGCCAAGCCCAGCACCAAGCAGTGAAGGTTACAACTTTCGAAATAAAGGAGTTGTTGCTGAGAAAAGCAGAGCACTTCCTAAGCTAAGCAGAGACAGGATCGAGACATTCTCCCTACATGAACTATTACAAATGGCCATAGTTCAATGACTGCAAACAACAAAATGATCCCAGCAATAAAGAATGCAAATCAATGTAAATTGCACTTGAAATTATTTCTACGTTAGCACGTTACTCTAGCATTCTCAGTAACCCTATCGTCTCTCCAACTGTTTTCCACAATTGTAGCTTGAAAGGACAAAGAGGTATTTGTGATCAGACACACACCAAGTCCATGCTTGTATATTTGAAACATGCTTTGCATATATTCACATCCACTTTCTAAACATACATACATGTCTTCCCTATACTGTCTTATTAAAGGGAAGGAAAAGGATACACGCAAACTAAGGCAAGCATGTCAAACTTGTGGCTGGTGGGAGAGAGGGCAAAAGCATGCGTGCGCACCAACTGGATTTTCTGAGTTTGACATGCTTGCTCTAAGGGTGCGGAGTGCAGCAGAAGGAAGCACAGTGAGACAAGCCTCCTGAGAGCAGGGCTGGGACCCAGGCTGCTCCTCCCTGAAGAGCTGGAAGCCATTCCCTTTATAATCAACCTCCCAGTCTGAGCTCTTCCTTTCTCTCCCCAAAGAACAACCTCCACAGCACCCCTTCCCCCCCGCACCCCTAGTTCCCTTTCCCCTGACCTCTCACCCAACCATCATGGCACGGCAAAGCAGCACAAAATGAGCGCTTTCCACACTCGAAGGCACACTCTCAAGGAGGACTTTTGGGATTCAACATGTCCAGCACATGCTGCATCTGGCAGGGCCCAGTGATCTGAGGGGATAAAAAGATGCTCATTCAAATAACACGTGGGATGTGGCCTTTGATCCAAGTTCACTCTGACACTCCGAAGCCGATGAAAACATCAGGATTGCCAATTGGTAATCACCCTGAGGAAGGTTTAATGGAAGGTGGGATCCTGTGAGCGGGACTCTCAGAGGAACCCTGAAGGACTGGGGGGTGGATTGAAAACACAGCTTCGAGGATTCCAGTGAGCACACACCAGAAATCACATATGGATGAGTGAATCATTCCCTGGCAGAACCTACAAAGCAAGAGGTTAGCTCCTGAGGGTGTAGTCTCACTTTTGGAGTCAGGTTTTATAAAAATAAGCACCAAAAAGAAGTCCTTTCTGTAGACAAATTTAAGTGTCAGC
>PVJN01065793.1:0-10165 GCA_004026805.1 Lasiurus borealis
GGGTGGGGTATGCCTGGGAGGGAGGGGGGGCATGGGGAAACATGTATAAAAAATTAATAAAAAAAATACAAAGAAAAAAAAATAATAGTAAAAATTTTTTCATGCTTTTTACACTAAAACCCAAAATGAATGGTTATAAGGCAAATGAATATAAAATAAACAAGTTTATTTTTTCTAACAAATAGTAAAATTTATAAGTAAATATTCTTCTATATAACTGTCTTTAGAGGCTATGTATTGTGTTTCAGTGCTGTTGCTACTATTTTTTTATTTAACAAATCTTTATTGTTCAGATTATTATAATTGTTCCTCCCCACCCCCATAACTCCCCCTCCACCCGGCTACTACCCCACCCTCTGCCCTTACCTCTCTCCTTGCATTGTCCTCATCCATAGGTGGATGATTTTTGTCCAATCTCTCCCTGCATCCTCCTCACCCCTTCCCCCCTGAGAATTGTCAGTCCACTCCCTTTCTATGCCCTGATTCTATTATATTCACCAGTTTATTCTGTTCATCAGATTTTTTATTCACTTGATTTTTAAATTTACTTGTGGCTAAATATATATTTGTTGTACCTAATTTTTATCTTTATGCTTTTCTTCCTCTTCTTCTTCTTCCTCTTCTTCTTCTTCTTCTTCTTCTTCTTCTTCTTCTTCTCCTTCTTCTTCTTCTTCTTCTTCTTCTTCTTCTTCTTCTTCTTCTTCTTCTTCTTCTTCTTCTTCTTCTTCTTAAAGAGTACCTTTCAGCATTTCATACAATACTGGTTTGGTGTTGATGAACTCCTTTAATTTTTCTTATCTGTGAAGCTCTTTTTTTTAAAAAAAATATTTTTTATTGATTTTTTTACAGAGAGGAAGGGAGAGGGACAGAAAATTAGAAACGTTGATGAGAAAGAGACATTGATCAGCTGCCTCCTGCACACCTCCCACTGGAGATGTGCCCACAAGCAAGGTAATGCCCCTGACCAGAATCGAACCTGGGACCTTTCAATCCACAGGCCAATGCTCCATCCCATTGAGCCAAATCAGTTTTGGTTCTGTGAAGCTCTTTATCTGACCTTCAATTCTGAATGATAGCTTTGCTGGATAGAGTATTCTTGGTTGTAGGTTCTTGCTGTCCATCATTTTGAATATTTCTTGCCACTTGTGTCTGGCCTGCATAGTTTCTGTTGAGAAATCAGCTGACAGTCATATGGGTGCTCACTTCTAGGCAATTAACTGTTTTTCTCTTGCTGCTTTTAATATTCTCTCTTTGTTTTTTGCTCTTGGCATTTTAATTATGATGTGACTTGGTGTGGTTCTCTTTGGATTCCTTTTATTTGGGGTTCTGTGCACTTCCTGGACTTGTAAGTCTATTTATTTCACCAGGTGGGGGAAGTTTTCAGTCATTATTTCTTCAAATAGGTTTTCAGTATCTTGTTCTCTCTCTTCTGGCACCCAGATAATTCTGATGTTGGTACACTTGAAGTTGTCCCAGAGGATCCTTACACTATTTTCAAATTTTTGGATTCTTTTTTCCTTTTGCTTTTCCAGTTGAGTGTTTTCTGCTTCTTTGTATTTCAAATTTTTTACTTGATTCTTGTGTTCCTCTAGTCTGATGTTAGGTCTCTGTATAATATTTTTTATTAGAGTCAGTGTATGTTTAATTTCTAGTTGGTCCTTTTTCATCTCCTCTGGGGTCTTGCTAAATTTATCCATCTTTTCTAGGAAATTCTTGAGAAACCTTATAACCATGGTTTTGAATTCTATACCCAGTGGTTTGTTTTCCTCCATTTCTTTTGTTTGTGATCTGTTCTTTTGTCTCCGCGTTTTCTCTGCTTCCCTGAGTTGGTAGTGTTATGTGCTAGGTGTCCTATATGGCCCAGTAGCTCCACCTCCCGAATTACCTGAGGTGGACTCTCTTGGTGCACCCCTTTATGGACATACAGACTTCTTGTAGTTAAGCCTTGATTGTTGTTGATATCACTGTGGGAACTGACCTCTAGGCCACTTGGCTGTGAAGATCAGCTGTGTCTATGCCAAGAGATCTCCTGTGCTGGAGTCACCCTTATGATATAAGACTTGCAAAACTGCAACAGCCTCTGTGTTCAACTTGGATGGGTTGGAGTCTCAGGGCTGAGCAGACAGCCTTGGCTTCAGTGTCCCTTGGTAATCGCTGCAGCCCACTCTGTGTACTTGCACTCGTGCTCCTCCAGACCTCTGCCTTTCTGGCTCCCCTGAGTTTCTGTGCACTCCAGGGACCCATATGAGTCTGGGTCCCCAGGGTCTCACCTGAAACTAGGGTTCAGTGCAGTTGGAACTGGATTTCAGCGCAGTTGGGAGGTTCTGTCTCCCTCCCACTAGAGAAAGCCAGCAGCACAATCAGCAGTCAGCCCTCTGTGGGCCCACTTGGCTTGCGTGCCTCCAGACCTCTGTCTTTTGTGGCTCCCCTAAGTTTTCGTGCACTCCTCCCTTTTCACGATAATCCAGACTCCCCCCATATGAGTCTCGACCAGAACTGGAGTTCAGTGCAGTTGGAACTGTGGTTCAGTGCAGTTGGGAGTTTCTGTCTCCCTCTCACAAGAGAAAGCCAGCCAGGCACTTTGCTGCCCGTCCTCTCCACATGCGTATCTCTGTACTTCAGCTTTTTGCAGCTCCTCTGAGTCTCTGTGAGCCCCTCTCTTTTCTTCTAGTTGTAGAATTTCCACTCAGCCAGCTTTCCTGTGATTCTGGATGATGTTCATTTGGTCTTTTAGCTGTAGTTTTGAAATTGTTGTACGAGGCAGTGGTTTAGGTGTTCACCTATGCTGCCACCTTGGCTTCTTCTTATTGTTACTATTGAAAGCGATTTTGAAAGTTCTTTTGGAATTACTTTTAAGGCTTGTGATTTACTTACATTTGAATAATCTCAGTACAGCAAATTCCGGCATTTTGGTGTAGATTGAATGTTTTGCAAATAGTTGATATTTTAAAAGACTGAATAATAGGGCTTAAGTTGAATAAAACTCTTTGGTTGAAAATAAAGTGTGGGATATAGGCTATTAATACTTCATATGTACTGTATTTCCAAAGAAGCATTTCATATATATTTTGAGATACATTAACATCACTAAAATTGATTATAGCAAAGTATAACACTTATTTTGCATGTAAAAATTCTTCCATGTTGGACTTGAAAAGAATCTCACCTGATATAACTATTTTTATTAAAGAACCACATTTTATCCCTGGTTGGTATGGCTCAGTTAGTTGAGCATCATCTGTGCACCTAAAAGGAACCAGTTCAATTCCACACAGGTTTAAGCTCAATCCTCAGTGGTGGGCCTGCAGGAGGTAGCCAATGGATGTTTCTCCTTCACATCAATGCTTTTCTCTTTCCCTCTTCTTCTCCCTTTCTATCTCTATAAAATCAATTTTTTAAATTATTTTTAAAACTGCATTTTAAAAATTATTAAACTTATTATCTTGAGCTTCAAAGCTTGTACAATAGAATTCATTTCTAAAAATACTATTGATTTACTCTTTTTAAATTTGATTTTTCTTAAGTACATTGATTTTACACAAGCTGAACATCAAGTAATTGATTTGGTTTAGTTTTTTTAGTCTTTCAAAGCAAAGAGAAATGATGTTTCTACTAACTGGTTTATTTATGCATGTCATCTTTGTGCCAAGAATTATATTCTTTAAGTGTAATAAGGTTTGTACTTTATGTAAACCAAGTAATATTTTTTAATTGAGATATACTTGGTATATTACACTGTATTAGTTTTTGGTGTATAACATAATGATTTGACTTATGTATGTATTGCAAAATGATTTCAAATAAGAATTTAGTAGAATTATTTTATTTTTTTTACTAGAGACCTGGTGCACGAAATTCATACACTCGGGGGGGAATCCCTCAGCCCAGCCTGCCCCCTCTCACAGTCCAGGAGCTCTCAGGGGATGTCTTTTTGGTGGTTTAGTCCCGCTCCGCATGGGCTGATCAGGGGAAGGTGCCACCCCCATCACCCCATTGCTGCTGCCACTGTTGGCCACTGCAGCCACCAAGGTGTTTTCATTAACACAAACTTCAGTCCCTTCACCAAGAAAAAAATGACAGCTTTCTTTAGGCATTTTCAAGATGTCTCTTTCATAGGATATGACATTTCTTTCTTTTTTTTTTTTTTTTTATCCTCACCTGAGGATAGTTTTCCATTGATTTTTAGAGAGTGTAGAAAAGAGAGAGAAAGACAGAGAGAAACATCAATGTGAGAGGGACACTTGGATTAGTGTGTTTTGCATGAGCCCTGACCTGGGCCCTGGTTAGGGAGAAGCCTGCAACCTAGGTACATGCCTTGATCAGAATTGAACCCAGACCCTGTGGTCTGCAGGCTAAGGCTCTATCCACTGAACCAAACTGGCTAAGGCAGGATATGACATTTCTTAGCTGCTCTAGAAGTGGACTTTCATTTTTTTCTCTAACAGTGAGGTATATAAAAACCCTAGTCACCTTCTTTATTCTTATTACCCAAGTTTCCAAGAACATTGTGAGTGGCATACAGGGAGCTTAGCCAATGAGTGGTCAGAAGAGATGTTTCCTCTCCAGCTCATGCTCAGAAGTGGGACTGCTGGCTCCCCAGGGTGGCTAGGATAGTTTCTCCTGTGTGTTTCTGCTCCGGGCCTGCTCCATCCATGCAGTCCTCTCCTGCCCATCTGTGTGCACAGCCTCCTCCTGAGCCGCTTATGACTGTTATAGCATCCCAGCTAATTTGCATATTAGTGTGTGTGTGTGTGTGTGTGTGTGTGTGTGTGTGTCAGACTCAAATCAACATACTATGCTTCAATGGATAGTTACTTTTATTATATATTTTTGTCTTATATCATTATAATTATTGATCCACAAAACAGCCTTACTGCTAGTTGTGAGTCACTAAATGGATTTCTAAAAATATGGACAATATTATATATTCCTCTATTCAATTGGTTTATTGTAAAGAAAGGATTATAGCCATTGAATTAAATGCTGTTTTTTCTAATAAATAGTAAACTATGCAACAAAAAATAGTAATATAATAAAATAAGCATTGGAAAAATTGTGCAAGAAAATAGTCAACATGTTAACCAAATAGATTGTTTAGAATCAAAAAACTTGAAGAAAATGTGTTGTTTTCTTTGATCTTTGAAAAAACAGATATGTGGATTAGGAAAGAAGAGATAGGCTAATGGAAGGGGATTAAAAATGCCTTTACAGAGCTCAAAAAGCAAATACAAGAAGAAAACAATGAAATGTTAATATTTAAAATTATGAAAATGTAAAAGATATATATTAAAGGGAAGACAGAAGAATTGATGATTACATATAATGTAGCACACTACCCAAAGAAATATGATGTGATTTGAAATATTCTAGAAGCCACATTCAAAAGTAAAAAGAGACTGATGGGATTGATTTCAGAGATATATTTTACTCGGTCCAATATGTTCAAAATACTATTATTTAACAATAAAATCAATATAAAATTATGAATGAATTATTTCATTTATTTTCTCTAAACTTTGTGCTTAGAGTATATCACTAGATACATTTCAAGCATTGTATGAGAATTATAAGGGCAAACACTAGATGATCTAAAAAATGGAAACAAGAAATGTCTGTTTTTACTTGTTGAGCTTTTGCATTAAATTCATGTGCTTACTAAATATCTACCCAATATAAAATGTGTGTGAGAATTATGCTTTTATTTTCTGAAAAGATTCTTTGGTTCTTTAAGAATAATGTATTGGGGGTGAGGTGGCATCAAACATTCAAGAACTAATGGAACTCATCACACCTAAGCTACATTTATTACACTTAAAGTGGGTGTATTTCATTACATGTAAGTAATATCTTATTTGAAAAATGCTTTGTTTATATTTAAGGAAAACATAGGAAGAATTAAAGTACTAACATACCTCTTTAACATTTTTTGCATTTACTGCTTCTTAAACCTGGAATGTATTTCTCCCAGTTCCTTCAGGCTTGTTCTCAGGTGTTACCTTCATATAAATAATGCCTTCCTTGTCTATCTAATCCATAATGGCAATTCTCTCAACAAGCCCTATCCTCTGTGACTTCTTTATTTCTTTTTTACCTACTATTTTCATCTAACATACCATACATTTTGTTAATTATCTTGAATACTAGAGGCCCAGTGCATAAAATTTGTGCACGCGGTGGGGAGGGGTCTCTCAGCCCAGCCTGCACCCTCTCACAATCCAGGACTCCTCAGGAATGTCTGATTGCCAGTAGTTGGACATCCCTCTCACAATCCTAACCACTTGCCTGCCTGCCTGATCATTCCTAACCATTCTACCTACCTGCCTCATTGCTCCTAACCACTCATCAGCCTGCCTCATTGCTCCTCACCTCTTGCCTGCCTGTCTGATTACTCCTAACTACTTGCCTGCCTGCCTGATTGCCCCTAACTACTCACCTGCCTGCCTGATCATCCCTAACCACTTGCCTGACTGCCTGATGGCCCCTAACTACTCGCCTGCCTGCCTGATTGCCCCTAACAGTCTCTGCCTCAGACCCTGCTGTGGCAACTTCAGAAGGACGTCTGGTTGTCTGGTCTATTTAGCATATTATGCATTTATTATTATGGATTGTCTTTTATTCCTCATGAATGTAATCTCTGTGAGAGCAAGGAATTTATTTTTTGGCTGTTTCAGCCTAACAGTGTATCTCTATAGTCTAGATGTATGTCCTGTATACGATATTGAATGCACAATTGTTAGATTTATGAATGAATTTGTACATTTATTCTAGCACTCTATTTTAGTAAAATCATATATTGTACCTTATCTCCCTTTTAAGCCTTGTTCTAGGTTCAGGAGCATGGAGCTTGCATGCAAATACTAATATAAGAACAATTTAAATCAGGTATTGGCAATCTATAGTTCACTGGTCAAATCTAGCCTATAACTTGATTTTGTAAATAAAGTTTCATTGGTACATAGCTACACTCAGTCATGTTTGTGTCATCCATGACTCTTCTAGAACCCAATAGAGTTAGGTAGTTGTGACAGAGATCAATGACTTTCAAGGCTAAAAATAATTGCTATTTGCTGTTTGGCCTGATGATTCCTGCCCTGGAGAAGATAATTAATCTCAACTTCTAAAGCCTTCCTATTTGCAGATAAAACTTAGGAAAGCCCTGGTTACTGAGATAGTACTTTTAATAAATAAATATCTTGGGCTTACTATGAAAGCAAGTTTAAATACATCAAATTAGAAGTCACACACTTTAAATAATGACATAGTCGAATTAGAAGTCACACACTTTAAATAATGACATGGTCAAATTCTTCTTATCTACAACTGCTTGAAACTCAACTAAAAGTGTTTCCTAACAGTATATATTAGTGATTCATAAAGCAATTATTTACCAAAGTCATTTAGTAAATAATGCTTCCATTTCTATTACATATAGCTAAAACATTCTGGGAAATAATTTCTTAAAGTCAAAAGCAATTTAATGAACAGTATTAGAATATATTTTAAAATGTGCTTTTTTCCCCAATTGCTGACCAGACTTGTTTACATTTTTTTTCTATTCAAAGAAATTTTTGATAACTCATTTATCAGAAGTAAGTACAGGTTTGATTGAACTTGATCTTGGCTCTGGCTGGAGTCTCCTAGTGTTTAAAACAAAGTTTGAAAAAATTATATTTCTAAGTCCAATAGAAGCATTATCATTGCTAACTTTAAACTTGTGATGTAAAAAAAAAAACTATCCTGACTTTCACATGTAAACATTCAAACTAGACAGTATTTCTGTACAGAAATTTGAGGAATAAACTGGGTTTGCAGAGCAATAGGGAAATCATTATTTCAAGTGTTTATTTCTATCATGTAGCAGTTTCCATTTTGCTATTATTACTCTCTTATTTGTGTTTGTGCTGTTTGTGTTTGTGCCTGTGCGTGTGTGTGTATATGTGTGTGTGTGTGCATGTATGTGTGTTTCCTCTGGAAAAAGTTAAGAATCTATACTAATAAAAGCCTAAATGATTCTCACTCCCTCACACCTCATGCGACACTCCCACATCATCACAAGATGGCTGTCCCCATGCTGTCACAAGACAGCCACCTCAAAGGTGGCCACCACAAGATGGCTGGCAGGGGAGGACAACTGGGGCAAACAGGCCAGCAAAGAGGGCAGTTGGGGTTGACTAAGCTGGCAGGAGAGGACAGCTGAGGGCAATCAGGCCATCAGGGAAGGACAGTTGGGGGTGATCAGGCCAGCAGGAGAATGGTTAGGGGGTGATGATGCTAGCAGGCAAAGTGGTTAGAGGCAATCAAGCAGACAGGCAGGCTAGTGGTTAGGAGCCAGCAGTCCCAGATTGTGAGAGGGATGTCCAACTAAACCAGCAGTTGGACATTCCCCAAGGGATCCCAGATTGGAAAGGGTGCAGGCTAGGCTGAAGGACACCCCTTCTCCCTCCAATGCATGAATTTCATACACCAGGCCTTTAGTAAATCAATAATTGGGCAACATGCCTGGATGAATGAATATGGGTTTATATTCAGCCAGTTGTCCTCATCAAGTGATAAAAAGTTCCCTGTCATTTGTGGCTATGGTGAATCAGCCAGCTAACTGGAGCTCTGACTAAACAGTGACCTGAAATCTGCTCTCAGCATATATGCAATCTTTTCTAATAAAAGCTTTTTAAAATAAACATTTTTTTTTCTTTTCAAAGAAAAGTTACATTTTTTAAAAAGTGAAAGAAGAAACGCATTTACAGCCACAGATGGCATAAATCATTCAGGCTTTCTTTTTATAAATTAGTGTAAAGAATAAGTCAGCAACTAAAATTACAAAATTTTTACATTTTTCTGCTAACATCAAGGTTTATTTTAAATCTTTTCAAGGACTTGAATTATGGAGGGTTTTCAGAGAGAGCCAAAAAAAGTTTAAAAATGTAGAATAACTCTGTCCATTGTTTTGAGCTATAATTGTTTAGATGGGGTGAGGAATTGTTATTTCAGTTTAAAAAAACTGAAATAATAATAGAAATAGCAATATTACTAATAAAACTTTTAATGAAGTACAGTAAAAGGTAGAGTAAGTTAGCATTCTAATCCTTCTTATCAATTCTTTGGTGTGTATTCTTGTTTCTTCCTCAAAAATAAATACTTTTGCTAAATGCTGTCTCAATTCTATAAGATTTTACATTTTTAAATATGAATCTGTGATTACCAATGAAAAAATAATTTGTCAACTCAGTGAAAAACTGAGCTTATTACAAAATGTATCTTCCAAAACCCGAAAGCTAACTAAATTTTCACCATCAGACATTCATTCTTTGCCATCTGATTTACCCTATAAACTTAATTGTGTTTTCCTTTAAAGTTACTTTTCCAGAATCTTTTTTTTTCAGTTCATTGAAATCTACCTATTTAAACTCTAAAATACATGCACATCCAAAGTCTGTTAATTTTCTTCATTCAGCCAACTTCTATTCATACTTAAAGACCCAGTTCAGTTGTAACCTCTTCTGGGACAATTTCCCTAAGTCACCTGCATTCCCCAATCAGAGGAGCTTTCTGAATCCTCTGATCACTCCCTAACCATTCCCCTGCCAGCCCGATCACCCCCAACTGCCCTTTCCTGATGGACTGATTGCCCTCAACTGTCCTCTTACATTTCAGTGTTTTCACATGCTCTTTGTCAAGAACTATAAAGGATGTGAATTTTTATTTACTCTCCAGCTAAAATAGCACGTCACAGTTTCATGCTGGCAGAAGACAAGAGAATCCTAGATTGGAAACAATGGACTTTATTATAGCATAGCAAGCAGCATGAGCTTTATATTTTAGTTGGTTCTTCTTGTTCTGCAAGTCCCATGGGGTTGAAATGGAGGGGGTAGGGGAGAAGGGGGATCGAACCAGGTGGTTACAGACCATGCAGTGGAATCCTGAGCTTAGAAAACCTGAATTTGTTAATGGACTAATAGTAAACCTGCCAATCTTTATCCCCAGAGGAAAGCATTATCTTTATTATAGTGGACAATAAACAAACTGTTCTTTGCTCTGCACTCTATATTCAAGGATTTTACTCTCCAACTATCTATGAAAAGATAAAATAGGATGAAAGGGCTGTTAATACTACTTGCAAATTTTACAGAAACAAGGTCCATAGAGGGATTTTCCCAACACTTCATGG
>PVJN01065794.1:0-10164 GCA_004026805.1 Lasiurus borealis
TCGCGGCGGCGCCTGCCTCGGTGCGGGGGGACGCGGGGCCGGGGCGGGGGTCCCCGCAGCCAGCCGGGCGCTGGCTCAGCCGCGCGTCTCCCCGGCGGCGGCGGCGCGACAATCAGCCCTGCCCGTGCCCGTGCCGGGGGGCGGGCGTGTGTGTGTGTGTGTGTGTGTGTGTGTGTTAGGTAGCGGGGGGGGGACCCCGCATTCACGGCGGCTCGCGCCACACTCGCTCTTTGTACCAATAAGGAGCCGCGGCGGCCGATCGATCAGCCCCGTCTCCCCGGAGCGCGCGCCGCGGGGGCTCCAGCGCGGCCTGCACGCGCCGCGGCCCCGGCGGACACGCGCCCGGCGCCGGCGGGACCGGGACAATGGCCCGCGCACCGGCCCCGGAGGCTCCGGGCAGCGCGTACCCCGCGCGGGAGGGAGGGAGGGATGGCGGCGGCGCTGCCGCTTTAAAAACATCCAAGGACCACAAAGCCTCGGCCGCGGCTGGGGAGGAGGATGGGGGGTGGGGGGCGACTTGGGGAGGGGGCGGCGGCGGAGGGAGGGGGGGCACGAGCCAACGGTGGCTCGCGGCTCCCCTGCTCCCCGCCCCCCTCCCCGCACACACACGCGCTCCCGGCCGCGGCGGGCGAGGCACTCACCGCGGTCTTGACCGGCACGTAGAGCACCGGCTGCTGCGCGCCTCCTCCTCCTCCTCCTGCTCCTCTTCCTCCGCCGCCGCCGCCCGCGCGCACCTCCTCGTCGGGCCGGCCCAGCTGGAAGCCCTTGGACTTGACCCAGAATTTGAATTTCGCGTTGTCGGTGGAGCTGGGCTCGGAGCCGCCGCCGTGGAGCAGCTGCACGATGCGCTCGTATTTCCTGCGCGTCACCGTCTTGGTCTTGCCCGAGTCGCCGTAAGTGCGGAGGCACCAGTCCTGGAACTGGCGGAACATGTCGCGCTCGCCCTCCATCGCCGCCGCCGCCCGCGCCCCGCGCGCCTCGCACCTGTTCGCCGCGCCGCCCGCGCCCGGGAGGGGACGCGGGTCCCGGCCGCCGCCGCCGCCGCCGGAGCCCGTGTCGGGGGGCGGGAAGGAGACGGGGGCGGGGAGAGGAGAGTCCGGTCGGTCGGTCGGTCAGTCTGGCTCCCGCGATCAACGCCCCGGCGCGGCCCGGGCTCCGGGCGGCTGGCCGCGGCCGCGATGGCCGGGTGGACGCTGCGCTCCGGGGCGGCGGGGCTAGGATCCGGCGGCGGCGCGGGCCATCCCGGCAGCTGGGGCCGCGGCGGCGGGCTCTGGAGCAGGAGAATCTCAGCCCGCGGTGGACGGCAGATCCCGGTACCGACTCCGGGCTCCCTCCTCGCTGGCTCACCGCGCGCCGGGCTGAGTGCGGGGCTGCGCGCCGGGCAGGGCAGGTGAGCGCGGCGCCGCCTCCCCGCGTGCGCCCCTGGAGCCGCGGGCCCCGCGGGCCGGGGGGAGGAGGAGGAGGCGGGCTGCGCCGCTCCGGAGAGCCGCCGCCCGGCCTCGCAGCTCGGGGACCCCGGCCCCCCGCTCCCCTGCCTCCTGCCTCCGGGGTCCGGCGCCGCCTCGGCCTCCCCGGCGGCGGCTGGGGCGCTGGGACTCGAGAAAGTTCGCACCTGCCGGGCGGTGCCGCCTAGCAAAGCCCGCTGCGCGGCAGCCCGCTCACGGGGGGCTCCGCACCGGCTCCCCCGGCCACGTCTTCAGCGGCGTTTGGGCTCCGTCCAGCGCCCCCGCCCGGGCCCCCCATGCCGGTCCCCGGAGCGAAGTCCCAGAATCGGCCAGAGCGTTGCGTGCAGATCCGGCGCCCGGTCCAAGGCAGGGAGAGAGGAGGGGAGGGAGAGGGGCGCCCCGGACGGGTCTCGGCTCCGGGGAGGTGCGGGCAGGCGCAGTCAGGCCGCGGGGCGCCCGGAGCGCGCGGGGTCCCCGCACGGGACTCCGGTGGCGCCTGCGGCCCCGGCGCGCGCGGAGGCGAGGGAGGTCCGTCCCCCAGCCGCGCGCCCGCCGCGGGCCGGTTCCCCGCTGGCGGCTCGCGCGGGCGGGTGCGGGCGCCCGTTTCCCCGCCGCCGCGTCACGGACGCCCCAACGGCGTCCCGAGGAGCCCCGCGTGAGCGCCCGGGGACGGCGCTCTCCGGCCGATGGCACCGGCGGCTGCTCCGTCCAGCATCCCCGGCGCCCGCTCCGGCCTCCGCGTCGGCACAAGGGGAGCCCCCTCCTCCTGCTCCTCCTCCGCGCCCCGCGGCCGCTCCTCTTTCTTCCGCTCCCGGCGGAGGCCCGCGCGTCCCGGGAGGCGGCGGTGCCAGGCGGCCGGTGCGGCTCCCTCCCCGCGCGCCTCCGAGCCCCGCTTCGCCCCGGTGCGCCGGGTCCACCGGAGCCCCCGCCCCGGATGGGGAGCGCCGTGCCGGGACGCACGGGCGCCGCAGCGGGTCCGGGCACTCGCCTCCCCCCCAAAAACGGTCCGAGGCTCCTGCTCGGCCCCGGCGGAGGCGGTGCGTGCGTGAGAGCCGGGGAGCGCGGGGTGCGGGGCGCGCGTCCCCGGGCCGGGCTCGCGGCGGCAAAGGCGGTGGCGGCGGCGGAGGAGGAGGCGGGAGCCGGGACTGACAGCCCGGGCCGAGCGCGAGCCGCTCCGCCCGCACCCGCGCCCCCTCTCGCCGCCCCCCGCACCCCCACCCCTCCGCCCCCCACCGCCCCGGCCCTCTCCCCGCTCGCTGATTGGTCAGCGGGACAAAAGTTTCTGTGGAGACGGCTGGGCGCTGACGTCACGGGCAGAATTGTCCCATTTAGGGATCCCGGGGGCAGGGCGCCTGCTGGCGGCGGCGCGGGCGGAGGCAGGCGGGCGGGCGGGCCGGGCAGGGCGGGCGGGCAGCAGCCAGGTGGCGGAAAGGAGCACCCGCATCCAGGTGGGGGGACCACTCCGGCAGGGTTTCCATGGAGATTCCGCCGGGTCTAGCCTAAAAACGGCGGATCAGCTGACACCATTAGCTCAGGACCTAATTACTGCTTATTGGAGCAACAAATGAGGGAGAGGGCCAGCTGCAGAGGAAGAGTTTTCATCCACCGTCACCCCTTCCCCCTCCCCCCACCCTGCCCCTCTGGAGTCCCCAGTGAATTCTCATTAACTGGCAAGACTGGCAAGACTCCTGCAAAGACAGCCCCTCTTCCCTGGAGGCCACCCTGACTGCTGCTGTGCTCCCCACTCCCCCCTTTGTGTCTATATTACAAATGTAAGACAAATCCCTTGTCCTGAGTCCTTGAATCCCCCCCCCCCCATGAAGAGTAGACCAATGGAGCTCAGAGTACACATGGGTAGAAGACATAATGGTAGTTAATCATCTAACCCAGTGGTTCTCAACCGTCCTAAGGCCTCGACCCTTGCATACACTTCCTCATGGGGTGGTGACTCCCAACCATGAAATTTTGCTGCTGTTATGCATCGTGATGTCAATATCTGCATTTTCCGATGGTCTTAGGCGACCCCTGTGAAAAGGGTCGTTTGACCCCCAAAGGGGCCGTGACCCACAGGTTGAGAACCGCTGATCTAACCCAAGTGTGCCAGGGAGTCCCTGGGAACGCATGGACTTGGGTGTTTATCTGCAGGCCTTGGAAGAACGTGGTTTCTTGAACACAGAAGGATTTGGAACCAGCAGTTGAACAGAAGAAGCTTTTTTGCATCCCCTCAGGGTGGTGAACCTCACAAGAACAACGCGGTGAAAAGTCTTCCTTGGGGCACCAGAGACAGAGACAGAGGATGCCTCCAAGCGGGGCGGGGCGATCTAGACTTTATTTATTGTACGTGGTTCCGTGGCTCTGGCAAGATCCTGGAAGTAGTTAGTCCTAGGGTGGCCATTCCTTCAAGAGTTCGCTGTGGATCTGTAGTTTCCTTTCTCTCAATTATCTAAACTTCACTCACAGTTCCCCTATTCCTTTTGGTGCCTTTTGTCTGAAAGGTCATCTCCTCTCCTCTAAGTCCTAGCCAAGCACTTTCAGACCCATGAAGACTTCCTTCCTTGGCCAGTGGTCGGCAAACTCATCAGTCCACAGAGCCAAACATCAACAGGACAACGATGGAAATTTCTTTGGAGAGCCACATGTTTTAAACTTAAACTTCTTTTAACACCACTTCTTCAAAACAGACTCGCCCAGGCCGTGGTGTTTTGTGGAAGAGCCACTCTCAAGGGGCCAAAGAGCCGCATGTGGCTCGCGAGCCACAGTTTGCAGACCATGGTCGTCCTTGGCTACTCGCGTTACAACAATGTCTTTAAACTCCTCGGCATACTGTCTTTCAAACACTTTGAACCTTGCTCATAGTGAGACATGCACTTTAGTTGACATACAGCACGTAAGCACATGTGTTCTCCAAAAATGTTACGAAAAAATACTTTATTACACGCAATGCACACTGAGATCTGCCATTTGCTCCCAGTTGTTATTATTACTCTGATGTAAAGTGTGGTACCACCCCAGCACACTTATTTTTTATGACTCAACGAAAGATGACCCACAGTTTATAAGTCATTGTTTTAGATTTTATAAAGAGTATATCCCCCTGTGCTATATTTATAGTTTCATTAGTCATACCGACTCTTGAATGGGAGACCCCTGAGAGTTTCGTTTATTTCCCTCAGTTACTGTGGCACAATGAAAGATGCATATAATAAGTGCTTAGTAAATACGTTTTGAGTTAATATAGTAAAGGGAGGGAAAGAGAGTTAGAGGGAAGCAGACAGGCACAATCATTAGCCATCTCTTTTGCCTTTCGCTGGGGAGTGTTTGGATCGAGTTGGTCTTACGAAAATACCCGGCCGCACCGCACACACAAGTTCATTGGATTTATGACTAGATACTCTAAGGCACAGAAATCAGAGCCCTTTAGACATAAGACTTCACAGAATACAAGTTAGTGGGTAATGAACGCTCGGCTGTATTGACTAACCTGGATAAACAAGCAAAAAGAAGAACCCACAACATGAAAAGTCCTACAAGATGCATTCTTTTCGGAAGGAGCGGATGGACATTAATTATTGAAATAATATTCACATTGGACCAAAGAGCAGGCCCTGGAATTGTATGGGGCCCGCTCTCAGCGCCGTGTGGATCCTCTTATGCAGAGCGGACCCCAAAATGTACTGGGGTCCACACGGGTGCTCATTACTGCTGGTCCAAGCTGCCAGCGTCTTTCACCCCTAGCAGGGGTGGGGAACCCTTTTCCTGTCGCGGGCCATTTGGGTATTTACAACATCATTCACAGGCCACGCAGAATGATCCGCTTAAACATTAGCCTGCTGCATTCGGTCAAACATTTCATTAACTCACCCCCAATGCCGTGGCAGGGCCAGAGCGAAGGGTTTCAAAGGCCTTATAGGTCTGTGGGCTGGATGGTCCCCACCCTAAGAGCATGTGCACCTGACAAATCTAACATCCGATTCAGCAGCTTTGGGTTTATTTCCCTCCTTTACTTTTTTTTTTAATATATATTTTATTCATTTTTTACAGGGAGGAAGGGAGAGGGAGAGAGAACCAGAAACATCAATGAGATAGAGAGAGCTATCAGCTACCTTCTGCATGCCCCCTACTGGGGATGTGCCCACAACCAAGGTACATGCCCTTGACCGGAATTGAACCCAGGACCTTTCAGTCCACAGGATGGCGCTCTATTCACTGAGCCACACCGGTTTCAGCGCCTCCTTTACCTTTAACTCCTCCAGAGTCAGGACCTCCCAGCCCACCTGGAGGGTCTTCCTGAGCAGGTCATTGGCTCAGTTTGCTTCATGTAAACAGGCTTCTGGAACTTAACGATGCATTTCCCAAGAAGGTGACTTCAGAATTGTTCTCTACAGAGCATCTCTCTCCAAACAGTGACTTCATCCTTATATCAAACACAAATCCCTACCCCTGGCCCAGGGTCCTGATGGCTACTTATAGGGGGAGGAAGTCAGAATTATTATATCAGAGAATTATATCTTAAGTATATTTTTTTATTGATTTTAGAGAGGAAGGGAGAGGGAGAGAGAGAGAGAAACATCAAGGATGACAGAGAATCATTGATCGGCTGCCTCCTGCACACCCCCTACTAAGGATGGAGCCCACTACCCGGGCATGTGCCCTGACTGGGAATCGAACCATGACCTCTTGGTTCATAAGTTGATGCTCAACCATTGAGCGCCCTGGCCAGGCAAGAATTACATTTTCATTACAGATAATTCAAATGTTGAGGTGTCATCAATGTGATTTTCTTAGAAAAATAAAATATTTCCCAACTTAAGGTGATTTTGTTGACATTTTTTAAATCTGAAAATCTTACCTTTTACTATCAATCACAAATATTCACCCAACACTACATATTCATCAACAGAATGTTGCAGTACAAACAACATCTAATCTGTAATGATAAAATAAGTGTTCAAGAATTAAATAAACCTTCATCCATTCATGTCATTCAACAAATATTTCCTGAGCATCAATTATTCTGGTAGGCTCTAGAATCAAAGTAGTCAACAATAGACATAGATATAGATAGGTAGATAGATGGTCCTCATCGAAAGCAACTACTTTTTTTTTTCTACAGAAAACATAAGCGAAGAAATAACTGGTGTTTCAGATAGGTAAGTGTTCTCTCTAAATGGGCGGCATTTATCTTGGGACTTAAAGGGTGCCATAGGGTCAATCAGAAAAAGGTCCAGGAAGTCAGTCCCAGCACAGAGGTCTGAAGGGAAGAGGTCTTGGAGTATTTGAGGACTGAAAGCAAGGCCAGGACCCCTGGCCCTCACTGAGCTTGAAAGAGAGATAGGGTCTGAGGTCTGCACAGTCCCTTCTGGCCAGATCTTGGAGGATATGCTCTCCGTGATAAGAACTTTGCATTTTATCATTGATCCAGCGGGAAAGGAATAAAGGGTTTTCAGCAGAGAATTAAATGATCTGAAATGCATTTTTATAAGTTTGGTGAAGGATGGCAAGGGGGCCAGCATGGAAGCAAAAAGACCAGTTAGGCCGAAACCAGTGTGGCTCAGTGGACAGAGCATCGGCCTGCGGACTGAACGGTCCCAGGTTCGATTCCTGTCAAGGACATGTACCTTGGTTGTGGGCACATCCCCAGTAGGGGGAATGCAGGAGGTGGCTGATCGATGTTTCTCTCTTATTGATGTTTCTAACTCTCTTTCCCTCTCTCTTCCTCTCTGTAAAAAATCAATAAAATATATTTTAAATAAAGAAGAAGAAGAAGACCAGTTAGGAAGCTTGGAGTAGTCCTTGCAGCTTGGGTGAAGTACTGCGGTGATGGGTTAGAAAGTGACGGCTGTAGGAAAAGAAGAGAAACGATGGGTTGGAGGAACGTTTTAAATACAGAAAAAGGCAGGGGACTGCATGCGGCAGGGGAGGGAAGGTTTGGGTCACGGATGACTGTGTGTCTCCTAGCTCAGCAGTCTGGCCAGCAAGGTCATGGACTAAGAGAGGGGAGTTGCGGGGAGAAGCACATTGGGAGTTGGAGGCTGAGGTAGGAGCAGAAGCAGGTGGAGAGGAGAGGCAGGAAGCTCATTTAATTTCAGAAAAGTTAAATTTGAAGTATGCGGAGAATTGGTCATGTTGGCATTTGAATATAGAAGCAAGAATTACAAAAAACTGTCTGGGCTGGAGTTATAAATACAGTGACTTTAAAACCACAGGAATGAGCCAAAACCTGTTTGGCTCAGGGGATAAAGTATTGACCTGCAGACCGAAAGGTCTCAGGTTTGATTCTGGTCAAGGGCATGTATCCTGGTTGTGGGTACATCCCCAGTAGGGGGCATTGCAGGAGGCGGCTGATCAATGTCTCTCTTTCCTCAATGTTTCTAACTCTCTATCCCTCTCCCTTCCTCTCTGTAAAAAAATCAATAAAATATATTTTAAAAATTAAAATAAATAAAACCATAGGAATGAATGACATCACCTCTTCCCACATTCCCCCATCCCTCAAAAGAGCAAGCCTCCCATCTTTTGATATGGATTTGGACACAGGTACACCCCATGACTAACAGACTGCCATGCACTGAAGGGCCAAAGTGGGGTTCTATTGGTGCATCGCTGATCGTGGGGAACGCCCCAGAAACAGAGCAAAGGCATCCGGGTCAGTCCTTGATGAGACCTAAACTTCTAGTGAGTTCTAACATGTATGTGGACTTAAAATCATTTAAAGTTTTTAAAGGGAAGATGGAAAGCTCAGGTTAGATCTATTCTAGACCTAGGAATTTATACCAACCTAAAGTATGAGACCAAGACCAGAAGGCATGTTAAAACAGGAATCTACAATTTGTGGATGGCCTTTGAGAGAGCCTGCCATCGAAGGCACCAAAGAATGACTATCTGCTGAGCTGAGTCACTAAGAGATTTTGATCCTTTTTCATGAGAGATCGTGTTGGATTGAGTGGAGTTCTCCTTTGAAGCTGGGCAGTTCTGAACATCTTTTTGCTTTAGTAACTCTTTCTGGCAAAAGGAGCTGGTAAAGGAAGCACCTGGCCAACATAATCAGCAACTTGATTGCTATAGAACATGGTCGCATTTCAAAACGAAACAGAATAAACAAAGCAGCAGAAATGCCAATAGGGACATTTGGAATTGCATAAAAAATGTCACCAATCTGATTTTATGAGCTGACTTCCATTCTATTGACTCTTCTCCCAAATTATTTTGCAAAGAGCCCATCTGAGATACGCTATCGCTCTCCTCTGCTTCAGGAAAGAAATACATCTGAGAGAGTTTAAGTGTTGTCTGATCTATATGGGTGTCCTTACTAAGACACAGAAAAACATTTCTGTTAATTTTTAAGCTATAGTATCAGTATCTTCATTCCATTTTCCAGCCAAAGGAGAAATTTAGAAATTTAATGTTGTTTGGCCTCAAATTAACAATGCTTTAGGTTGGTATGATCATCATTACATACTAGAGGCCTGGTGCACAAAATTTGTGAACTAGGAGGAAGGGGGAGGGGATCAGTCCCTCAGCCTGGCCTGTGCCTCTCGCAGTCCAGGGGGATGTCCGGCTGATGGCTTAGGCCCATGGGGAGCAGACCTAAGCCATCAGTCAGACATCCTTAGCACTGCTGGGGAGATGGGAGAGGCTGCCACCAGCACCACTGAGTTTGCCAGCAGTGAGCCCAGCTAAGGCCTTCTGGCCAAGCAGCATTCCCTCTGTGGGAGGCCACCAGGGGGCAGCTCTTGCATTGAACGTTTGCCCTCTGGTGGTCAGTGCACGTTGTAGCAACCGGTCATTCAGCCATTTGGTCGATTTACATATTAGCCTTTTATTATATAGGATAACGCATTGGCCAAAAGTTAATTTCCATAAATATTTACTAGTAAGTGTGCAAAATAAGAATACATTAGATTTGACAATCTAAAGGATTTGATGAATTTCTTTTGAATTCCCACCTTTAACATCTCTATGTAAGCAAGTCCATGGCACAGCCAGTTCCTACATTTTATAGTCACATGTCATTCAACAATTCTGCAGCCGTCTTTATCTAGCTGTCATAGCTATGATAAACTCCAAAGTAATATGATAGTCTGGCGCTCATGTCCCTTGTAACAGAGAATATAGTACATTTTTTCTGGCCCCAAATATTGCTTTATTTCCCACTAGCCATATGGCTTATCTTTTCTCCAAAATATATGTCTTAACACAGTAATCCACATATCCATCTTCAATGCAATGGTCAGCGCTACTGTAGAATTTCTATACTACTTTCAGAATAGTTATTATCTCATAAAATATAACTGTTTTGAGAAAAGGGAGCAAACTGCCACTGTCCAACTTTCATTATACTTCAACATATGTCCAATTTTTACTCTGGTTTCTGTTAAGTGAGCCAGTTAATATCATCATCATCATCTATTCCTTATATCTTATATTGTAATTCAGTGTAAGTAGGACATTTGTTTAACTTGAAAGATAAAAGTCAGAAAAACAGAAATATCTTTGTTAAAACCATAGACTGTAGAAATAGTTTTTACAGGGCAGCCATCTGAGTTCAAACTCTGGAAAATTACTGTAATAATACTAAAACACTTCCCTCCTCCACCTCTTCCTCCTCCTCTTCTTTTTTTTTTAAAATAGGGGACAGGGGAGCTAAGGAGTAACTACCCTTAGTTTCACAGGAACTACAGTACTCTAATAGGCATGAAAAAGCAAAGCAGAAAAGTTT
>PVJN01065795.1:0-10184 GCA_004026805.1 Lasiurus borealis
CTTAGCTGAAATCTGCTTCCCTGGGGCCAGGATCTACTCAGAAATGCTAAACTGGGAAGGTGAATAGCAACGTGCTGGGAAGAACCTGGGACTGAGATCTATGATGCTTAGGTTACAGAGGGGTGCTGGTTGTAACAGAGGCAAGACAGACCACGTTAGTGAAGGATTCTGACTGGAGGAGCAGTGGCAGCTGGGTTAGCTATTTTTCACACACATGTGGGATAGCACAGGAAATGTGAATGTGTTTGGAAAATCCCATATTAACCAGAGGCTTCTGTAATCCTGATATAATTTCTCTTTCAGAGCACATATAGGGATTTTTGCCAGAAAAACTGTATCTAGGCATTAATTTATCCATGAGTATATACACAGTCTGTGGTGACAAGCTGGAAAATGTAAATAAAGTACATAGAAGATAATATGAATAAATAAAGGAATATTCCATGCTCTTGGGTGAATGACTTAATATAATGAAATGGCAATTCTTTCTAAATGAGATACAATTTCAACTCAACCCCTATAAAAATCCCATGGAATTTTTAATGCACTTCATAGTCTTAACTCCAAAATTTATGCAGAATAATGAAAGTCTATGGTTATACGTGAATTTCTATTTAAAAAACAACCATGGTAAACACCATAAAATTACTTCTTTAAACTTCTTTAAAAATTTATTTTCAGTGTTCAGTAACTATAAGCACAATGTGGTACTGCAGACCTCCAGAACTTTTTCACAGTAAGCCAGTCTTGAAAAAAAGAGGAAATGGGATAACAGTCTCTGGCAGATATTAAGACATACTACAAAGCCATAGTAGTAAAAAGTGTCATGTGGGTATAAGAATAGAAAAATAGATCAATGAAACAGAATAGAGAGCTCAAGAACAGACTCATATATTGATTGGGAATGAACATAATATAAAGATGGGACAGAGGTCTGTTGGAAAAAAAGGATTCTGCAGTAGATGCCATTGGAAAAACAGGTTCATTATATGGAGAAAAATAAGATTGATCTTGTTATAATACCACATCCAAAGGTGGATTTCAGAAATCAAAGATCTAAATGTGAAAGTTAAAACTATATAGTCATTAGAAGAAAATGTAGGGAAATTCCTTTGTGACCTTAAGGTTGGGAAGGATTGGTTATATAAAACTTTAAATGTAAAATCCATAAGAAAGATAAAGCTGATTTTGATTATATCTGGGCAATGTTATTGCAAATATTAGAATGTTAGTAGACTATAAATAATGTGGCTGCTGCTAACCAGGGACTAATATTTAGAAGACACAGAGAACTACTGCAAACTAACAATAAAAAGGTACAAATCCTAATGGAAAATGATGAAGTATAGGAAAAGAAAACTTATAGGACACATACAGAATTTTACAAGAATATATGCAAATCAAAGAATTAAGTGTTTAAAATAAAGAACTGTTGGGGGAAAAGCAGATGAAAAAGAAACATTATATGCACCCCTATGTTCATTGCAGCATTATTCATGGTGGCCAAGACATGGAAACAACCAAAGTGTCCTGTGATAGAGGACTGGATAAAGAAGATGTGGTACATATATACAATAGAATACTACTCAGCCACAAGAAAGGATGAAATAGAGTCATTCATAACAACATGGATGGACCTTGAGAACATCATGCTAAGTGAAATAAGTAAGACAGAAAAAGCGAAGAACCATAAGATTTCACTCATATGTGTTCATGAACATAAACAGAGGTTTGGTGGTTGCCAGGGAGTGGGGCGAGAAAGGGGTCCTAATATGAGGTGACAGGAGAAGACGACTTTGGATAGTGGACACATGGTGCTACATACAGATATTGTAACTTAGAAATCCACACATGAAACCTATATGTTCATGTTGACCAATGTCACCCCAACAAAATTTAATTTAAAAAATAAAAGAAAAAGAAACATGAAAATGGAGAAGAAGAAACTGCATTGTTGCCTATGAAGTGGGAGAGAAGTGCTAGTGGGTCGTGGGGACTTGAAAACTATGCGTGTAGAGCAAAGGAGTTAATGAATAAATAAACAAGAGGAGTCCGTGTGAACCAATGAACTGAGTTCCACCAACTGAGCATAATTATCTTAGTCTTTTCCAAAGGAGACCCTGCCCTGCCCTAAAATTGATCTGTTTTTAAACTTCAAGCCCACTCCCCATCCTAATTTTATCATTGAGACCATGTAAACATCTTCCCTTTAGATAACTAAGTAACCTCAGAGGCTGCCCTTTTCCCCTTCTTTTTATTGAAATTTATTGGAGTTACACTAGTTAACAAAAGTATACAGGTTTCAGGGATACAATTTCACAACTCATCATCTGTACATGTACTATGTGTTCACCTCCCCATGATTACTTGAGAAGATCCCCTGATGTAAGTAGGACACCTGACTCAGACTAGAGACTCAAATGCTAGTTTCCTATTCCTTACGTTAATGATTTCTTTTCTTATTTTTTGAAACATTTAAGAATTCCTCACTGTTGGGTTCATTCTATTTTTCTGTCTCTTTTGAAGTGTGTGCCACATAGTATGGCGTTGGGTTTTATCACAGATGGGTCTCCAGAGTAGCCTTCTTCCTAAAATCACGCGTCTGCTAATGCAGCTGGGAGAGAGAGCAGGCGCAGTTTGGCAGCCACTTCATTCTGATGATTCCTGTTGGGTTACTGCCTCCACCTTCCATCCCTCCCCAGGAATCTGTCCTGTTGCTAAGCCTTTTCTCTCCCATCCTCTCCTTGTACAGTTTCTTAGCCCTAAGTAAAACAACACAAGTACCTGTTAGATTTCATTTGGTTAAATTTGGCCTCAGCTTTGCCCTCAGCCAGTCAGCTGTGCTAGCAAAGTTTCTCCAGGTTTGTTTAATTTTGTAGATTTTCCTTGGCCCTTGTGGGAAAGGCTAGGCCAATTTGGTAGATGTTACAGAAAGGCAGGTTGAACCTCAGCATAAGGAAAACCTGTACAACCAGAATGGTCTTAACATGGACTAAATTTCCATGGAAGGCGGTGAATTCCTGGTCACCAGAGGTGCTCCCAATGTACTTCTAAGTCCAGGTAGGGATAGTGAGTCAAGTATGTCTAGGCCCTCCTGTCACCTTAGGGTCATGGGGGTAGTTATTCAAACCTCCAGTGACGGCCCCTTTCCCTCAGGCATCCTTGTGTAACTGGTTTGTGTGGGGCCTGACATCAGATTGCTTTCTTAAAGTTCCCCAGGTGATTCCAGGGGGCCCCCAGGGCTGAGGGAGGCTTTTGTAGAAACAAATAAAAGCCCAGGATAGGAGAGTTGGGTCTGATATCCTGAAGTTCTTACTTCTTTCCCTGAAATGGTACTATTTTAACTTTCTATATGGTACAAAGCTGGTGCTCAAGTGCTTTTTGCTGCTGACCTCCTTTTCCTCCCCATGTTTTCTTTCAACGAGATCCTCTCCCTGGCTGGAGCTTCTTCCTTCTTCGTGGAAGGAAGAGGCTGCTACTCCTGCTGCTGCTCTTACTCTTGGGGGCCAGTATGTTCTGCTTCTCACCCCCTCCCCCCGCACCTCTTTTTTAAAAAAATATATTTTATTGATTTTTTACAGACAGGAAGGGAGAGAGATAGAAAGTCAGAAACATCGATGAGAGAGACACATCGATCAGCCGCCTCCTGCACGCCCCACAGTGGAGATGTGCCCGAAAGCAAGGTATATGCCCCCAACCCGAATCGAACCTGGGACCTTTCAGTCCACAAGCTGATGCTCTATCCACGGAGCCAAACCGGTCTTGGCCCCCGCACCTCTTGAGGTCTATTGCCTGAAAGTGCTCTCACCCCCACATGCTGAAGTCCCAGCACTTCCACCAAAGGGACACTGTTCTGTAGAGCTGACTACTTACATAGCACAAGATTGAAGAACATACATTTAACTGGAAAGCCATCAACAGTAGCCGTAAATGCAAATTTCCTTTTTTGGGGTCCATATGTTGAACTAGTTTAGAAAACTCTAGATTCTTATTAGCTTAGGCCAGTGGTTGGCAAACTCATTAGTCAACAGAGTGAAATATCAACAGTACAATGATTGAAATTTCTTTTGAGAGCCAAACTCTTTAAACTTAAACTATATAGGTAGGTACATTGTTTTAACTTAATTAGGGTACTCCTAAGGTGGCCTTTGCTAAAAACTCAAGGGGCCAAAGAGCCACATGTGGCTCGAGAGCTGCAGTTTGCCAATGACTAGCTTAGACAATTGGAAAATACATTAAGGAATGATTATAAGGGCTCCCTTCCAGGGCGCTTGTTAACTATCTGCATCCTGCAGGGTAAAGACAAGATTGGGAAGAGAAAGAGCATAAAGGCAGAGAAAGAAACCAGTGGCAGAGCCTCAGACTGTAAAAGAAGAAAGTACCTAAAATCCCCTTATCAGAGAATCTACTTCCTGTTTATCTGCAAAATGAACTAATCATGAGATTTGAGTCTTCAGATGTCCTTTTACCTCTGTCCTTTTCAGACTAGCTGTCTACCTCTCTCTTCTCTGTAGATTCCCTGAGGGCGATGGGTAGGCTGGCTCCTCTGTGACTCATTGTCAGTTTATAGAGGTCATTCTTATGTCTCTTGCCTGCTTTCAGGGAAAAGATCAGGACTTGACATTATAAAGGCCTTCTTAAATATATGTGAGAGGGTCAAATTCACTAAAAAACCATCAGTTGCTTCTAGGTGAATAGCAGCAATTCTTCCTCAAAAATCTTGACCTTCCAACCATTACAATGTTAAATGTAAAAACGAAATAGACATCTTTTGTTGTCTTGAATAAATGCCTTCCTTTAAAAAAATTCCTTCTTAGGTAAAGTCTCCCAGCTAGTTTTCTAGATTTCTCTTCATAAGCTGACAGTGGACCATATTTACTCCTTCCTAAATTTTGATGTTGGGTGTGGAAGGGCATGTGGAAGTATATATTTTGTAGACATGAACAAAATTCTGTTTGTCACCTGGCTGATGAGCGCTCCTGTTTCTGCTGGGCAGGCTTTTTGCAGCTGTTGCTGAAACATGACCCTTGTCATCCAGCCTTCGCACTGTCTCCTGCTACCAGTCACTGTCACTAGTGGCTAGAACTCTGGATGTGGAGAAGGGAAACCTAAAGGATGAGTACAAGGTTTCTTATTCAGGGAAATATAGCATTTCCTTGGGCTGATAGAGAAAAGCATGAGTTTGTGCTTATGTGGATCATTTAAAATTCACATCTGGGAGAAGGGCATAACAATTATCCTCACACAAAACAGAAGTGCCAGTTTCACCTGTGTTCAGCACAGTTGGCTGAGGTCCAGTGCCCAGCAGGCTTCTAGAGAGCAAACACAATCATGATTGCCCGGTGGATGAGGAACTTCAAGTTTTGGTCTAGTTCTAATTGACACAAAGATTTTACTTTAGAAATCTGGTTCCCCCTAAAGGGCTAGGGATCGATAAGTACTAGGGCTCCAGAAAGTTCTTAGCAGTGCTGGGTCCCTTAGGAATCATTTGCAGGACTAAGAACTAGGCTTAAGAACTTCATAAGAATCAGAGAAACCAAGATGGTGGCATAGGTAAACACCTAAATTGCTTCCACACACAATAATTTTAAAACTACAACTAAAAGACAAAACAGACATCATCCAGAATCACAGGAAGGCTGGCCGAGTGGAAATTCTACAACTAGAAGGAAAGAGAAAAGCACACTGAGACTCAGAGGAGCTGCAGGAGGTAGAGGTACTGAGACACATGTGGAAAAGACTGGCAGCTGAGTGCGCGGCTGGCTTTCTCAAGTGGGAGGGAGACAAAAGCTCCTGACTACACTGAACTCCAGTCCCAGATGAGACTCTGGGGACCCAGACTCATAGAGGGTGAAACTGGACTGTCAGGAAAGAGAAAAGCACACTGAGACTCAGAGGAACTATGCAAGGCAGAGGTACTGAGGCACGCATGCAGAGAGAGTGGGCAACTGAGTATGTGGCTTGCTTTCTCAAGTGGGAGGGAGTCAAAAGCTCCTGACTGCACTGAACACAGTTCTAGGCAAGACTCTGGGGACCCAAACTCATTTGGGGAGAAACTGGACTGTCTGGCAGTGGGCAAAACACGAGGGTGGCTTTCTCTTAGAGGTGCTTGTGGCAATTACCCTGGGATACTGAGATGCAGGGAGGGGCCTATTAGGGCAGGGCTGATGGGAAACCAATGCTATCTGCTCTGCCTTGAGACTCAGCTCCATCCAAGCTGAGCACATAGGCTTTTGCAAGTCTTGTTTCATAAAGGTGTCTCCAGCACAGAAGTTCTCCAAGCATAGACACAACTGGCCTGGAGGTCAATTCCTCCCAGTGATAGCAACAACAATCAAGGTTTAACTACAATAAAACTGTGTACACAGCCTACAAAGGGGTGCACCAAGAGTGTCCACCTCAGGTAACTGGGAAGGCTGAGCCACTGTGCCCTATAGGACACCTAGAACACAAAGCTACTCTATCAACTCAGGGAAGCAGCCAAAATGCAGAGATAAAGAAACAGATCACAAATGAAAGAAATGGAGGAAAGCAAACAATTAGATATAGAGTTATAAGGTTTTTCAAGAATTTTCTAGAAAAGGCCAACAAATTTAGCGAGATCCTTAAGGATATGAAAAAGGACCAACTACAAATTAAAGATGCACTGACTGAAATAAAATATATTATACAGAGGTCTAACAGCAGACTAGAGGAATGCAAGAATCAAGTCAAAGATTTGAAATACAAAGAAGCAGAAAACATTCAACTGGAAAAGCAAAAAGAAAACAGAATCCAAAAGTATGAAGATAGTGTAAGGAGCCTATGGGACAACTTCAAGCGTACCAACATCAGAATTATGAGGGTGCCAGAAGAAGAGAAAGAGAAAGATACTGAAAACCTATTTAAAGAAATAATGACAGAAAACTTCCCTCACCTGGTGAAAAAAATAGACTTACAAGTCCAGGAAGCACACAGAACCCAAAATAAAAGGAATCCAAAAAGGACCACACCAAGACACATCGTAATTAAAATGCCAAGAGCAAAAGACAAAGAGAAAATATTAAAAGCAGCAAGAAAAAACAGTCACCTACAAGGGAGCACCCATACAATTGTCAGCTGATTTCTCAACAGAAACTTTGCAGGCCAGTTGGGAGTGGCAAGAAATATTCAAAGTGAGGAATAGCAAGAATTTACAACCAAGATTATACTACCCAGCAAAGCAAACATTTGGAACTGAAGGTCAGATAAAGAGCTTCACAGATAAAAAAAGCTAAGAGTTCATCAACACCAAACGAATATTATATGAAATGCTGAAAGGTACTTTTTAAGAAGAGGAAGAAGAAGAAAAAGGTAAAGATAAAAATCATGAACAACAAATACATATCTATCAACAAGAGAATCTAAAAATCAAGTAAATAAAAAAAATCTGATTAACAGAATAAACTGGTGAATAGAATAGAATCAGGGGCATAGAAAAGGAGTGGACTGACAATTCTCGGGGAGAAAGGGTTGGTGGGGGGTGCAGGAAGAAATTGGACAAAAATTGCACACCTATGGATACAGTTTTTGTCCAGATAAGAATCAGAGAATTCAAGATGAATGAAGACAGTGTGGAGGGGGACGGGGAGGGGGTACTAAGAGCAGAGCGTGTAGTGGGAACTGGGAAGAGGAGAGCTATGGGGGAAAAAAGGAATAATTGTAATAATCTGAACAATAAAGATTTATTAAATTCAAATAAATAAATAAAAATAAATTAAAAAAAAAAGAATCAGTGACTATGGCCTGGGGGAGGCTGACAATATTGGCAGAACCACTGTGGTAGTTACACCACCTCCCTGGAAGTTTTAGGAATCTTTTCCCAGTGGAGGTTGCAGGTGCCACCATGAAGAAATGAAGAAATAGTGGTATCTTGGGCCAGCCAGTAAGAGTCTTTAGACCAATGTAGCTATCTAACCTCTGGGTCTTGGCTGCCTGGAACTTTTGGTCAAGTTTTCAAAATGACCAAACTAAATCACACATATACATTAGCTCCTATTGAATACAGATGTCAGAAATTATGTTAGCCGATGTGATGGACATGCACCAAAGCCATTTGATGGATAAAAAGATTGTGAATGTGAATAATGTCACGATACAGGTTTGCCTTTTATCTAAGCAAAGCCCCATGTTTATATGTCAGTCATTGATCTTTACCAGCTATCATTACCTTTTTAAAAATCTATAATAATGAAAATGTAATATCCTAATTAGACTGGATAACCCAATAACCTTCCAGAGAAGGACATTTTTCCTGATGACCTTCTGGAGAAAGCTGGGGCTGCAAGGGCCAAGACAAGATGCCATGGCTATGAGGGCTGAGCCTTGCATGAATTTCATGCATTGGGCCTCTAGCATACTTACTGATAAAAGAGAAAGATGCAAATTGACTTTATCTTCATGACGCCCACCAGCCAATCAGGAGTGAGTATGCAAATTAACCCTATGAAAAATGGCAGATTAATTTCCATACACAGGTGCTGAGCAGCTGGGGGCGGGCCTCTTTGCATCATGGGAAGGCAAAAAGGCGGCTCCAGGCCAGAGCGAAGGGGAAGGAAGGCCTATTCTTGGAAGAATCTTTGTGCATTGGGCCTATAGTGTGTGTGTGTGTGTGTGTGTGTGTGTGTGTGTGTGTGTGTATATATATAATTGATTTCAGAGAGAGAGAGGTAGAAACATTAATGATGAGAGAAAATCATTGACTGGCTGCCTCCTGCATGTCCTACACTGGGGATCAAGCCTGCATCCCAGGCATGTGCCCTGAATGGAAATCAAAGTATGGCCTCTTGGTTCATAGTTTAATGCTCAACCACTGAGCTGCACTGGCTGGGTTCCAGCTATCATGATCATCAGTTCAAACAGTCCTTTGACTTACATCTTTGTTTTCATGTTACTGCTCTTGAAAAAAATACGGATACCTTTGGTCCAGACTGTGATGATCTTAGATGTTCTCAGCCTCAATTCTTATATCCTTGTGTTCTCTGTCATGGAGAGGCCGACCCATGAAGGCTGTCTTTCCCAAACTCTGTTGTTGCCGGGTTTCTCCTGAATTTAGCCAGGGAAGGCATTGGTGAAAGACTGGAAGGAGGGAGAGGGAAGAGAGAAGGGAAAAACCAGGGTATTTTCCCTCCTTCTTCTCTGCCTTGGGCTGATTCTCTAACAGTAGCTGAATTTATCCTGTGGTTCCAATTCCCATTTTACAAGCCCACCATAGTCCCAGCCTTTGTTGGCTGATGGACTCTCCTGAGCTCTAGCAATTCCGCCTTCTCTCCTTTTTTGTGGCTTAGAGGTATTATTGGCTTCCTACTGTTCCCAATATCTGGGTTACCACATCATTCCATTTGGTTCCAGCTTCTCAATCACCTGAGTAATTCATTCTGTGAATCGCCTCTGTTAGAAATACTTGCAATGGTTTATAATGCTACCTTCTCATTTTGTAAAGAAGGAATTTGAAGCCCAGAGAGATTAAAGTGTGCTTCCTAAGGCTATCTAGAAGCCAGGCTTTTAGTGTTTCAATAAGTAACAATGCAGTTAAAGAATCCAGAAATAGTTTTCTTAATATCACTAGCTATAAAAAATCCCTGCACTAATGCCCATGCAATAGCCTCTTTATGTAGACCTGTCTTATATTGAAGTTTTTAATTCATTTTTGTGTATGGTATAAGATACTGCTCTAGTTTTATTTCTTTGCATATGACTGTTCAGTTTTCTCAACACCATTTATTGAAGACACTGACCTTTCCTCATTGTATATTCTTGCCTTCTTTGCCATAAATTAATTGGTCATATAGATGTGTGTTTCTGGGCTCTCTGTTCTGTTTCATTGATCTGTTTGTCTCTTTTTATTTTATTATGATAACTTTGTAATATAGTTTGAAATCAGGGAGTAGGATGCCTCCAGCTTTGTTCTTCTTCATCAGGTCTTTTGTAACTTCCCAAAAAATTTAAGATTGTTCTATTCCTGTGAAAAATACCATTGGAATTTTGACAGAGATTGCATTGAATCTGTATTTGCTTTGGGTAATATGGACACTTTAATAATATTAATTCTTCCAATTTATGAGCACTCAGTATCTTTTTATTTATGTATGTTTTCTTCAATTTTATTAATGTCCTATAATTTATTTCCAGTATACAGGTATTTTACTTCCTTGTTTAAATTTATT